>PVKS010017034.1:0-14065 GCA_004027875.1 Aplodontia rufa
GAGACAATCGACCCTTAGATCTCTGGGTTAAACTGATTTTACTCATCATGATCTCTTCCATAACCATCCATTTACCCTCAGAGGCTGCAAGGTCATTGTTTCTAATTGCTGTGTAATATTCCATGGTATAAATATACCACAGTTTTTGGATCCATTCTTCCTGTGAGGGACACCGGGGTTGTTTCCATAGCCTAGCAATAGAATGGACATTTTTATTATATTAATTCTGCTTAACTAAGAGCATGGGACATCTTTCTATCTTCTTAGGTCATCTTGGATTTCATTCTTCAATGACCGATAATTTTCATTGTAGAGATCTTTGATTTCCCTTGTAAGGTTAATTCCCAAGGATTTTTTTCAAAGGTATTTTGAATGGGACTGGTTTCCTGATTTCTTCATTGGTCCTATTTATATTAATGTATATGAAAGCTATTGATTTGTGCGTGTTGATCTTGTATCCTGGTACTTTCTTAAATCTGTTTATAAGTTTAAGCAGTTTACTGTTGGAGTTTTTTGGATCATCCAGATACAGGATCATGTCTTCATCAAAAAGAGAGTTTGACTTCCTCTCTTCCTAGTTTTACCCCTTTGATTTCTTTCTCTTGCCTGATTGCTCCAGCTAGGGTCTCAAGAACAATATTGATTAAAAGTGGTGAGAGTGGACAGCCTTGTCTTGTTCCCAACTTTAGTTGAAATGCTTTCAGCTTTTCTCCATTTAGTTTTATACTAGCTGAGGTTTTAGCGTATATAGCCTTTACAAAATTCAGAAATGGTCCTTTGTACCCCATATTCTCCAGAATTTTGAACACAGAAAAGTGGTGGATTTTATCAAATGCCTTTTCTGCATTAATTGAGATGATCATATGTTTTTTGTCCTTGATTCTGTTTAAGTAGTGAATTACCTTAATTGTTTTGCAGATGTTGAACCACTCCTGCATTCCTGGGATGAAGCCCACTTGACCTTGATGGATTATCTTTATAAGTTTTTGAATACGGTTTGCTAGTACTTTATTAAGGATTTTTGCATCCAAGTTCATAAGGGATTTTGGTCTGTAATTTCCTTTCTTTATATATCCTTGTCAGGTTTTGGTATCAGAGTTATGGTTGCTTCATAAAAAGTGGATGAGAGGATTCCCTCTTTTTGAATTTCTTAAAATAACTTAGGAGACTTGTTAGTTCCTCCTCAAAAGTGTGGTAAAATCAGCAGAGAAGCCATCAGGTCCTGGGCTTTTCTTCTTTCGTAGACTTTTAATTGAAATGTGGATGCCAGTGCCTGTGATTGGGCTATTTAGGAATTCAATATAGTCCTGAGTCAATTTAGAGATGCTGTGTGTGTCAAGAAATTTATCCATTTCTTCCAAATAATCAAATTTGGAGGTGTATAGGTTTTACAATTTTGACCTTATATATTGTAGAATTTACATGGGGTTGGTGTGATAACTCCTTTTTCATTGGCAATTTTATTGATTTGCTTCATTCCCTCCTTTTATTTAGATTCGCTAGGTGTCTATCTTGTTTATTTTTTCAAAGTACCAGGTCTTTGTTTCATCAATTCTTTTTATTATTTTTTTGTTCTCAATTTCATTAATTTCAGCTCTGATCTTGATTATTTCCTGTCTTCTGCTGGCTTTGGGTTAGATTTTTCTTTCTTTTGAAGGACTTTGACAGGGAGCATAAGTTTATTTATTTGGGATCTCTCTTTATATTTAGTGTGGGCACCCAGTGCTTTAAATTTTCCCCTTAGGAAAGCTTTCATGCTGTCCACGGATTTCCATATAATGTGCCTTCAATTTCATTCTCTTCCAAGAATTTTGGATTACTTCTCTCATGTCTTCTTGGATCCATTCTGCATTTAGTGTTTTATAATTCTTTCTCTGTGAATATGTGTGTTTTCTCTTATGATTATTGCTTTTGTTCGCTAGGGTCACGGCATTGTGGTCTGAAAGGACACACGGGATGATGTCAATATTTTTATATTTGCTGAGATTATCTTTATGAACCAGCATATGGTCTATTTTGGAAAAGGATCCATGTGCTGCAGAGAAGAAGGTGTATTCTGCTAACTTGGGATGGAAAATTCTATATATATCTATTAGGTCCATTTGATTTATTGAGTTATTTAGACTGGTGATTTCTTTATTGATTTCTTGTTTTGATGATCTGTCTAATGGTGACAACTGAGTGTTGAAGTCTCCCTGTGTTATGGTGTTGAGATCCATGAGTATTTTGATATCATGGAGTAAATTATTCACAGAGTTTGGTGCACTTTTGTTTGGAGAGTAAATATTAACTATGGTTATTTCTTCCTGCTGAAGGGTTCCTTTTAGTGCTAATTAGCAGCCTTCTTTATGTCTTCTGATTGATTTATGTTTGAAATTTACTTTGTTGGATATAAGTATAGTGACACCATCTTGATTTCTTGCACTGTACGCATGGTAAATTTTTTTTTCCAACCTTTCACCCTTAATCTGTGGATGCCATTGCCTGTGAAGTGAGTTTCTTGTAAGCAGCATATGGTTGGATTTTGTTTTTTGATCCAATATGCAAGTCTGTATCTTCTTTGACCATTTACATTCAGTGTAAAATTAGAAGTTTGTAATTGATTCATAGCCATTATGTCTTATTTAGCTAGTTCTGTGGTGCCTTGGTTAGCTATTGCTGGGTGATACTTTTACTGAATTTCTTCAGTTTGTGTGTTTTGGGTATCAATTATTTGTTATTATGTCTGGAGTGTTTCCTTGAGAATTCTTTTTAGGGCAGATTTTTTGTTGACGGATTCTGCCAGTTTTGCTTTATCATGAAATGGTTTTATTTCTCCATCAAATTTGAAGCTGAGTTTTGCTGGGTAGAGAATTCTTGGTTGCATGTTGTGGTCATTTAGATGTTGAAAGATATTATTCCAAGACCTTCTTGCTTCCAGCGTTTGGGTTGAAAGTCACAGACAATTCTTATTGGCTTACCTGTGAATGTGATTTGGCATTTCTCCCGTGGTTTTAATATAGGTACCTTGTTGTCTCTGTTGTACATTTTGAGAATATGTCTTGGTGAGTTTCTCCTTTAATTAGGCCTGTTGGGTGTCCTGTATGCTTCTTGGATGAACATGTCTGATTCTATTTTTACGTGAGAGAAATTTCTTTGAGAATATCCCTCATACCATTGCTGTGTGCTTCAATTTGTTCCTGTATTCCAATAACTCTCAGATTGTTTCTTCTCATTTCATCCCATGCATACTTGAAATTTTGGTCATGATCTCTTGTTTTTCTTTTTTGGTGTCTGTGATCTCTAACTTGATCAACCTGTGTTTATTGTTGGTTGTTCTTTCCTCAATAGCAGAGGTTCTATTTTCTACTGAAGTTAGTCTATTATTAAATTCTTGGAAGGTCCCACTCATGTCATTGAATGAAAATTTTAGGTCTGTTAACTCCTTTTTTCAGAGAATCTATTTGTTTAATGATCAAGCCTTTTAACTCATGATTTGCCTCAGTTATTCCCTTCATTATCTCTTCTTTTAAGTTACTGTTCCTTTTTGTTATCAGCTTGTTGATATATTGATCTAGAGTTTCATCCTGGTCCCTGGCTGTAGCTCCTTTACTAGGGGAGTTTTGGGATTGCTGTGAACCTCTTCAATTTTGATTTCTCATGTCTTGAAGGGATTCTTTCTTATTTGACCAGTTAACCCTTTGTGGAAGCAATGCAAGACTCGATGATTCTTTTTCCTGTCTCCTGCCTTTAGCATTAAGCTGTTGGATTGGGAAATCTGTCTAGACCCTTATTTGAAATAGGGTTTTGTGAGGAAAGTTGATTTCAAAAGACTGCCCTTTTTACTGTGAACTGTTTGTTACCCTTTCAGATTTCCCACACCTCATGTACTGGTAGCAAATTTTCAATATGTACAACCAAAGCTTACAATAAACAGTAGTAAATTAGTTATTTAGAATAGACAATAATGACTTTTGAATTCAGCCTATGCAACTAATTTTAGTGATAATCAATATTTTTCGTGACCCTAGTCTTTAACTATCACATATGTCAGACTTCAAGAACAAATAAATGCCGTTCAGATTAACAATCACAGCAGTAATGGTTACATTGCCTTAATAGTTGGAGAGAGTTAATTAAATTGGGAGTCAGAGAGGGAGGGTAATGCTAGGGAAATTCAGAGAGCAGATTATATAGACCAACTATGAACAGTGAGAAAGTGGAGGAGGTAAAGAATTTGCTGAAGAAAGAAAAAGAAATTGCTAATAGGAAAAAATTTGAAAAGAAAAGAAAATTTAAAAAATAAAATTAAAAAATTACTCAGTTTAAAATAAGGGAAAAAGAAAAAATGTAGAAAAGAAAATACAGATCCAAAGGGAAGCTAGGATAGCTGTGTCCTGATATAAGAAGGGTAAAACAGTTATTACTAAGATTTGGGTGATCATTTATAGGAAGAAGTTATCCCTGTGAATTTTGCTTATCAGGTATAATATGTTTCAAATATTATATGAACTGATCAGAGTCCTTCTTCTCAAGTATGAGGACAAGGATAGACATGATGGATAAGAGGGAATAGAGAGATAATAAATAGGGAAAAGAAAAAGAGAAAGAAACCTAAAAACAGACATCAAAAAAGGAAGAAATGCTATTATTATTTGTTCTTAAAAGAAGAAATCAAAAGGAAATTAAAAAAAAAAAAAGGATTGGTCCAGAAAATGGCAACCTGAAGGGAGGCAGCATTTCCTGTGGCTCCAGGTCTGCTTGGGAAAATCCCAGTTTATCTTCAATTTTCGAAGCATTCAGGGGAATTTATGCATGAACTTCTATTGCTACTTTGTGAAGCTTTTCTAAGGAGATGAGTCCTGAGAGTTTCACGTGGAGAAAAAAAAGAAAGGGATTCTTTCCTTCCCATCAGGATGGGCCACTTGTGCTAACTTCCTGCCAGTGCAGATGCAATTGGTGAGCAGCTGACAAAGTGTTGAGAGGGAGCAAGGATTCTGTGTGCTGCACCAGGAACACAGTAGTTTAGCTGTTTACTTTATGCTGGAGGAGCAATCTTTTGACAGTGGCCATTAGAGCAAGGAGAGATAAAGGGATTTTATCCATCCTGCCAGGAATGGAGGATGGCTAGGTTACTTCCCCCATGCACATGGCAGATCAGCCAGAGGGGCGGGGTTGCAAGCAGTGGCAGCTGCTGCTGTGGCTCTGAATAGAGCCACCAACTCCATCTATGGTGTGATCTCATGCTTAATTAAAACAGACATCCACCAAGCTCACACACCATGGGGCTCAAGAACTGTATAGGAAGCAGCCTGCTGAGGCACCTAGTGGAACAGATAACCTGGCGGGTTAGCCTGGCTGCCATTCAGAGCCCAAGGACACAGTTCCCCCTGACTTTTTAGAGCAGCCTATGTAAACTGCATCAGGAAAAGACCACAGTCTTCAGTCTGATCCAGGGAGAGAAGGCCTTGACCAGGCCCAGACTCCACCCTTCTTAGGAGGTCTTCAGTTTGTACAATAAAGGGGAGCAATTCCCTCCCCTGTCCACTCCCATCAGCCAGAAGGATCACATGAGAAGTTAAAGCATCTGAGTCTTCTGACATGAGAGAGTGCATTCATCCTCCAGCAGAGGGAAAATAGAAATCATCCATACTCCCTGCTCATTAACTCTTCTGGCTTCAGCACCTCTAGGACACTGGCAAATATCAGGGCTTAGCAGAACCAGTCCTCCTCAGTGGAAGCCCCTCCTAGAAAACGCAGGGGTCTGAGGATACATCAGTCCTTTTTTTGAGATCATATAGCCACAGACTGAGAGACATTGAAACACAGAAGGACAGTGATCATCTCCACCCAAAGGTCCCAGAGACCCCCTTACTGTCTGTAGTTCCATGTTTCCATTAAGAATATTTTATTTTTTTCTTTTTTTTCTTTTCCTTTCTAGCTTTATGATTAATACTGAATTTGATGTTGGTGGATGTAAATACCCATCCGTGTGGATGTATTGGTGATTGGTTCTTACATTCTCCATGTCTTCTTGATCCCTATTGCTATCCCTATAACATTGGGTTCCCATCAGGAAAACATTCCATGATAGCAAAATAGCCTCAGCCTCTGGTGATTGAAGATATCCATGCCCCATACTGACCTCATTATCCCCTGTACTCTGGTAATCACTAAATATATGCATTTTTCTCTCATCCTCACCCCAAGTCTTTACCCTACCCACACCCCATTTCTATGTTTTCCGTAGAAACTACTCCCCCCTAATCCCTTGTTCCTCTTTACTCTAAGGCAGGAGTTATTTTAAACATCCCCAATTTACCTCCTAGACTTCCTAGTCATTCCTTCTCCCCACTTTCAGAGAGACCTTACTATCTGAAGAAATAGACACACTTCAAAACAGGTACTGGTGTCCTATCATAATGTATTGTGAGACCTCTCTCAAAGAAACCCATCACAATGAATCAAAGCCATAAGAAGCTCCAATCACTCCACCAAGAATAACAAGGTTGAAGTACAAGATACACTCTCTGACTCAGAAAATGAGGAAAAGGGGAAATAACTCTGCCTCAACCCCACAGCTCTCCACCCAAGCACACCATAGCTGGAGCTCTAGATGAAAACCAAAGACATTGTATCAACATTATGTTTAGTAATGCAATCAAAGAGTTTGGAAATGAAATAAGGAAATAGTTCAGAAAACAATTTCAAGAAATGAGAGACAACTTCTACAGGGAAATGAGGGAACAATTCAATGAGATGAAAGATGAGCTATACAAAGAAATAGACATTCAGAAAAGATTAGAGCTATCAGGATTGAAAAAAATGATTAACCAATTCAAATCTTCACTGGAAGATACCAACACCAGAGTAGACTCCACTGAATATAGAACATCAGCTCTTGTAGAACGAGTATCGGACAATGAGGATAGGTTAAACAATGTAGAATTCAAAGAAGATAAACAAGATAAACAGCTTATATTACATATCAGAACTCCAAGTAATATTTGATGAGATAAGGTGTAATAATCTGAGAATCACTGGCCTGGAGGAAAATTCCGAACAGCAAACAAGTGAGTTCAAGAACCTTTGTAAGTAAAATCATAAGTGAGAACTTCCCTCATTTTACTATTGATCAGGAATAGCACATCCAAAATAGTTATAGAACACCAAACAGACCTAATCAATTGAGAAACTCACCAAGACATATCATATACAAAATGAACAACAGAGAAATCAAAGAGAGAATTCTCAAAGCTGCTAGATAAAAGCCACAAATCACATTCAGAGGCAAACCTATTTGGATCACTATGGATTTTTCAGAGCAAACAATGAATGCCAGAAAAGCTGGGAACAATATATTTCAAGTGTTAAAAAATAGCAACTTCCACCCAAAGATAATATACTCTCAAATCTCAGCTTCAAATGTTATGGGGAAATTAAATACTTCAACAATAAACTCAAGCTAGCAAGATACATGAACACAAATCCTGCACTACAGAGCATCCTCAAGGATGTTCTCTGTTCAGAAAAAAATGCCAATGATATCCTAAATCAATAAACAAGTTTGAGTCAATAATCATATTATACACAAACTGACTTCCAAAATGACTCAAGAGTCTGTAAATGATACAAAGTCAGAGACTCAGCTTCCTATATCTATTTTAACTTTGACTGTGAATGCTCTCAATGCCCCAATTAAAATTCACAGACAGGCCCACTGGATCAAAAAACAAAATCCAACAATATGTTTCCTGCAAGATATTCATTTGACACTCAAAAATAGACACAGGTTGAAAGTGAAAGGATGGCAAAACGTCTACCAGGCCTGTGGCCCAAAAAAACAAAGTGGCTTGGCAATTGTAATTTCTGATAAAATCAATTTTCAACTAAAACTAGTCAGAAAGGACAATGAAGGTCACTTTATCATACCAAAAGTGACAGTCCATCAAGAAAATATAATGATGATTAACATTTATACCCACAATTACACCCCCCCAAATATATGGAAAAATACTTAAGGACAGTAATCACCTCATTATTCTCAACACAATAATTCTGGGAGATTTCAATACACCACTATCAACTCTAGACAGATCATCAAAATAAAAAATCAATAAAGGCATCTCCAATCCAAACAAGTCTATTAATCAATCAGGCTTCACAGACATCTACAGAATATTCCATCCTAGACAGCTTAATTTACCTTCTTCTCAGCAGTGCATGGATCCTTCTTTAAAATAGACCACATCCTATTTCACTGGGATAATCTTAATAAACATAAAAAGTGGATATAATCTCATGTATTCTGTCAGATCACAATGCTATGATCTTAGCAATCAATAACAAGAGAAAGAACAGAAACTACTCAAATACTTGGAAATTGAATAATTACCTCTTAAACGAAGGATGGATAAAATAGGAAATAAAAGCAGAAATTAAGAAGTTATTGGAATTGAAGGAGAATGAGGAAACAACATGCCAAATCCTCTGGGATTGTATGAAGGCAATCTTAAGAGTTAAATTTATAGCACTGAGTGCATACATCAAAAATCTAGAAAGAGACCAGATAAATAGCCTTATGTGTCAACTCAAACGACTACAAAAGGAGGAACAGTCCAACCCTAAATCTAACAGAAGACAGGAAGTTACCAAAATCAGGGCTGAAATCAACGAAATTGAGAGCAAAAAAACTACAAACTATCAATAAATCTAACAGTTGGTTCTTTGAAGAGTCAAAAAAATTGACAGACCCCTTGCCAACCTCACCAAAAGGAAGATCGAAATGAAGCAAATCAAGAAAATCAGAGATGAAAATGGGGATATCACCACAGACTCATCCAAGATACAGAAGATTATCAGAACCTATTTTGAAAATTTATACTCTGCCAAGTTTGAAAACCTGGAGGACATGGACATGTTCTTGGACACACACAACATCCCCTCTTTAACACAGGAGGACATGGAAAATCTAAACCAACCTATCAAAGATAGCAAAATTGAAGCAGAAATCAAAGCTCTCTCAAAAATGAAAAGCCCAGGTCTGAATAGATATACAGCAGAATTCTACCAAGCCTTCACAGAAGAACTAAAAGTGATCCTCTACTAGCTCTTTCAGGAAATTGATAGAGTGGGATCACTTCCAAACACTTTTTTATGAAGCAAATATTATACTGCTTCCAAAGCACAACAAAGATAAGTCAAGGAAAGAAAACTATACACCTATTTCCCTGATGAACATTGATCCCAATAACCTTAATAACATTTTAGCTTACCAGATACAAAAGCACATTAAAAAGATAGTACGTTATGATCAAGTGGGCTTCATTCCAGGAAAACAAGGCTGGTTCAACATGTGCAAATCAAAAAATGTAATTCACCACATAAACAGAATTTCAAAAAATCATATAATCCCAATTGATGCAGAGATGGCATTTGATAAAATTCAACACCACTTTATGCTCAAAACTTTGGAAAAGATAGAGATCAAGGGAAAATACTTTAACTATGTCAAATCCATTTATGACAGACCCATAGCCAAGATTATCCTCAATGGAGAAAAACTGATAGGATTTCCAATGAATTCAGGAACAAAACAAGGCTGTCTGCTTTCTCCAGTCTTGTTTAATATAGTCCTTGAAACCCTTGCCAGAGCTATCAGGCAAGACAAGGAAATCAAAGGTAGTCCTATAGGAAAAGAGGAAGTTGAGTTATCTCTATTCACTGATGACATGGTTCTATACCCAGAAGACCCAATATCATAGGCCAGAAAACTCCAAGAGCTTACAGGTGACTTCAGCAAAGTAGCTGGCTGCAAGATCAACTCCAGTAATTTACTAGCTTTCCTTTACTCCTCCAAAAAATCTGCAGAAGAAGAAATCAGGAAATCTCTTCCATTCACCATCTACTTCAAAAAAATGAAATACTTGGGAATTAACCTTACAAAAGATATTAAGAACCTCTACATAAAAAACTATCAAACACTAAGAAAAGAAGTTATAGAAGATCTGAGTAGATGGAAAAATGTGCCATGCTCATGGCTAGGCAGAATCAATAAAATAAAGATGGCCATTCTACCCAATGCTATATACAGATTCAATGTAACTCCTATCAAGATACCAATGGCATTCTTCACAGATATAGAAAAAGAAATTCTCAAGTTCATATGGAATAACAGGAGTCCCAGACTAGCCAAAACATTACTCTACAGGAAGGAAGAAGTAGGGGGTATCTCAATCCCTGACCTGAAATTTTACTAGAGAGCTGTAGTAGCAAAAATAGCATAGCATTGGTTTCAAAATAGAACTGAAGATTGGTGGAACAGAATAGAAGATCCTGAGACAAATCCCCATATGTTTAACTACTTGAAATTTGATAAAGGGGGCAAAAGCATAGTATGGAAGAAAGGTAGCCTGTTCAACAAATGGTGTTGGGCAAATTGGACAGCCATGTGTAGACAAGAGAAACTGCATTCTATTTTTCACCCTGCACAAAAGTTAAATCTAAATGTGTCAAAGATCTGGATATTAAGCCAACAACTTTAAACTTATTAGAAAAAGTAGGGTTAACACTACAGAACATGGGAGTTGACAGCACCTTCCTTAACAAAACTCTCATGGCTCAAGCAGTAAATTCAAGAATAAATGAATGGGATGCAATCAAACTAAAAAGTTTTTGCACAGATAAAAATTTAGTCAAGAGCATCAAGAGAGAACCAACAGAATGGGAGAAAACTTTTGCCTGCTACACCTCGGATAGAGGGCTACTATCTAGAATATACAATGAACGAAAGAAACTAAAGACCAAAATTACAAATAATCCAATGACTAAATTGGCTATAGATCTAAAAAGAAACTTCTCATCAGAGGAAGTCCAGAAAGCCCATAATTATATGAGAAAATGCTCTACATCATTAGTTATAAGGGAAATGCAAATCAAAACTTCAGTGAAATAACACCTCACTCCTGTTAGAGTGGCAAAAATGAAAAATTCTAACAGATGCTGGAGGGGCTGTGGGAAAAGGGGAGCACAAATGGTATCTCTCATCTATGGAAGCTAGAATACATGGAGAATCAGTGTATTAGACGACTAAGCTAATAATAACTTCAAATTGTACGATTGGGAATGCAACAGGGAGATGACTCCCTAGGATACTTAGAGGCATAGGGAGGGGAACAGGGTAGGGTGAAGGAAGAACTCCTAGGAGACTGGAGTGTGGGAATATGGGGGAATCATGTCAGAAGAAGATCTCTGACCTCCATGAGATATCCATTTAACTCAAGAGTTCTTCTGGGGAAACAGCAACAGGGGGAACCCAAGATGGGCATCCATGATATGGCGTTAGCCCTGGATAACTAAGTATATATACATTGTTTTATGAATATTTGATAATGTTTCCCCCTCAATTGTATCTCTATATCCATCTAATAAAAATAAATAAATAAAAATGGAAGAGGAGTGGGGATAACCACCCCCGGAATTTAACAGGGCAGGGAAAGAAAAAAAGCTAGTGTTTTAATATATAGAAGAACCAGTAAACTTTTCCAGTTATCACATAGTACACATCTAGAACCTGCATGCAACAACACCAGCAAATAAAAAAAAATTCTTAATAGTAAAATCTTGGAAGTATAGTCAGTAAGAGTGTCCTTTTTTAAGGAGATCTTTACTGTGTGTCTGGGTATGAATAGCTGGGTCTCTCTCAGTTGGGGCTTTCAGGGAATCTGAAAGTCAGAAGCCTTATGATTTCAAAGCTCCATCTGCTTGTGATTGCTGGAAATTGATTCCTCTGACTTTAGAGCCCGAGTAAGGAGATCCGAGCATTTAAAGGGGTAAATCCTTCTGTCTGTGGTAGGAATGTTTAGCGCTGATCAATGCTCCCCTTTACTCCACTACCCAAACCCCTTATGTGAAGAGGATTCATGGCCTGACACAAACCTTCTCCTCCCAGTTCAGCCTGTGGTCTGTGGCCTGCTCCAGATGCAGTTTTAAGAGCCTGCTTTGCAGACCTAATGCAGGCTGGCCCCAGTCAGTTTGGGAGTATGAAATCCTTCAAGGTGTTTAAAGATGGATGCTCAACTCCCCCAGCCTTACAGCTTCTGCACCTGCTTCTGGTCCTGACCCAAGCCTTCTCCTGATTCAGCCTGTGGTCTGTGGCCAGCTCCAGACAGTTTTAAGAGCCCACTTTGCAGACCTAAGGAGGTCTGGTCCCAACCATTCATGGAGTGTGGAATCCTCCAACGTGTTTAAAAATGGATGCTTGGCTTCCCCACCCTCACTGCACATGCACATGCTTCTGCAGCACAACCTGCTTCTCTGTGCTTTAGGAAGGCAACTTCCAGACACTGATCTCACCACCAGACAGAGAATAAGCACAGGAAGTGAATACAAAATGCTTTCTTTAAAGCACTGTGGGTTTTCTGTGCCACTGTGTTCACGGACTGTTAGTCTCCACCCCAGTCCCAGGTGGAATGTAAACAAGGGAGAGTGGCCACATGCTGGCATCCTAGCTTGAGTGGGAGAAAAATGAAAATTCCAGTGATTTCTCTCAAGTTACTGCTCCTCAAAACCACTGAGCAGAGTAAAAGTGGGGTTTCAAGATGCTAATCCCCCAAACACACCTCAAAGTAGTGGAGAGGACCTGGAGATTTCTCTTTCAGTCTCAGAGCCACTAGGGAAGCCTATTCTCTTCACATTGCCATCTTTGGGGTTCCTAGGTTTAACTTTTTTAAGGGAGAGAGAGTGCAGGAGACAATGAGAGATTCTATTTTGTTTATTTTTCATCTGGGTTTACTTTTTCTGACACCTTTAAGTATGTGATTCTGAAGTTTGAACCTGGGTCCTTGTGCATGCCAGGCTGGAGCCTCTGCTCCAGCCCCACTAAGCTTACTTTGTTAAGAGAAGTTTAGAACCCACAGTGTACAGTAAAAAGAATCACATGTCAGCATGTGATTAGCAGGGCTAGCAAAAAAATCAAAGGATTGCATTAAATTTTATACAATTAAGAAACAGTGTTTATAACCAGAAATAGACTTACTTAGTTAAAGTAAATGGATATAAGCCATATCTTAAAATAGCCATATGGCCTTCACTTTTTGATATTGTCTATAAAACATTGCATGTGTTGTTCACCTTCTATGTAAACATATATAAAATTTATTTTTTATTAACTTTTATATAGCACTTAGTCAAGGCATAGTTATCCAATGTACACACATTTCTGTTCACCTGTATTTATTATATCAACTATACTGTACTAACCAAAATAATAGTTATATTTAGTTACCCAGTTATGATATAACCATGTAAAACACTTTTAAACAGACATAAATAACCCTAATTCTTAAGACTTAACTTTCCTAACACAAGAAAATTATCTTGATAGAGAACAGAAGATCAGTGTTTTAAGAAAACCATGTTACTTTACCACAGAGGGAAAGAGATTCTGATTTATTGCACTACATTCTTCCTTGACTTCAAGAGAAATCTTGAATAACTTGAATTGATTGTGTTGATTTATCATGCACACATACTCTGAGATCTACCTTCCACAAACTTTCTGTGACTTATGTAGACTTTCAATAAATTATTTCCATTACTGTACAGTTTTTCTCCAGAAACATTTATTTTACTTTAATTTTCATACCAAATGTACCTCCATACCTGAAACTTTTTAATCTCTTTCTCACTTCTTTTTTTCCCCACATTTATTAGAAGTATATTGCGATACAGGGTACAGATGAGGGGGAAACATTGCCAAAACTGTAGCAATCAATGTGTATAAACTTTGATAACCAGGGGTAATGCTAACACATAGATAAGCTACTATGGGTTTCATCTATTGCAGTTTCCCCCAGAAGAACTCATGTGTTAAATGGTTATCTAGGGTAGGAATAACATCAGCTTCTGGAATGGTTCCCCCATCTTCCCCATCACCACACTCCTATGAGTTCTTCATATACCCTCCCCCCTCCTCATCCCCTTCCCTCCACCTCCAAGTTACCTAGGGAGCTTTCACCCCTGTTGCACTGAAAGTCATTCAATTTGAGGCTTTGTTAGGTCAGCCATCTGTCCTACTGCTTCAACG
>PVKS010017034.1:14165-42905 GCA_004027875.1 Aplodontia rufa
GAGAGAAACCATTCGGCCCTTAAGTCTCTGAGCTTGGGAGACTTCACTAAGCATAATTCTGTCCATCTCCATCCATTTGACTTCGAAAGCTATAATATCATCTTCTCTGATGGCCGAGTAGTATTCCATAGTATATATGAACCAAAGCTTTTGTATCCACTCATCAAGTGAGGGGCATCTGGGTTGGTTCCATAATCTACCTATAGTAAATTGAGCTGCTATAAACATTGATGAAGCCACATCACTATAATACGCTGATTTTAAAACTTTTGGGAAAATTCCCAGGAGTGGAATAGCTGGGTCATAAGGTGGTTCCATCCTTAATTTTTTGAGGATTCTCCATACAGCTTTCCATAGTGGCTGAACCAATTTGCAGTCCCACCAGCAGTGTAGTAGTGTTCCTCTTTTCCCACAGCCCCTCCAGCATCTGTCGTTGTTTGTATTTTTCAATTTTGCCACTCTAACAGGAGTGAGGTGGTATCTCATTGAAGTTTTGATTTGCATTTCTCTTATAGCTAATGATATAGAGCATTTTCTCATATATTTATGGGCTTTCTGAACTTCTTTCTTACTTCTTGACTCTTTCTGAAAATCCATTTTGAAATGATCCTTATTAACTTTCTGTACTTTTCCAATTTCACTTCTTAATAAGAATACATTCTTTATTCTTTAGTGTTTTAATTGAACCACAGCAGAAAACTTTTGTGCTTTTTGTGTATTGAATTATACCTGTTACAATTTTAACATAGTAACCACATTTTACAGACCAGAGAAAATGTAATCTTAAATACTTCATTTTATCAATTTATAAAATCATATTTAATAAATCCTCAGGCATGTCACCTTATAGAATTTAAGAAGCCATGAGTATTTGAAGTTTTAGAAGTTGATCTTTTAGAATTTTCTCTTTATAAATTAATCAAATATCTCCTCTTAAGAAAACATACCTATTAAGATTAATCTCATTTATGTTAAATCCAACTTATTTATTTTAACTATTAACTTATTTTATACATGAAAACTAAGATATCAAAAAGTCCAATTAACTATTTAAGTCAGTTATTCCTGTCAAAAATAAATCCTTAGAAGCAATGGACTTTGCACTTGAAACATTTTATAGAAATCAACACCTTGATTAACTGAATATTAGAATGGCCCATCTAATAGATTGAATATACCCTTAGCTGCTATTCTGCCTTGATGTTTATTTTTAAATGGACATTTTCTTTAATTTAATTCTGTGCTCTCCATGGCCTTTTTTCCCCTTGCACACAAGGCAATAAATCTCTACCTTTAAAAAAACTGCATTTCAGTTTTTGTTCATATGAAGGGAAAAGAAAAACATTTAGGGAGGAAATTATTGAAAAGGCAGAATCCCAGAGTACAAGAGAAAACACTCCTTCACTTTTCACATCAGCTGGGATTTAAAAGTGACATTTTTCCTCTCTGCTTTCCAACTGCTTTGAGCATGTACTCATGTAGGAAAGTTGTTTTTAGTTGGTAAGGCCAAAAACTTATACTTAGGCTATCTTTGCCTCTTTTTTATCTTCGAAGCTTGGAAAGTGGTGTGGAAGCCACTGCAACTTGGTCGGATCTTTCATTTCTCTTTTGACAGCATTTCTAGAAGTAAAAGGGATGGAGCTGGCAGCAGTCCAGGAGGTAGAAGTCAGGGAGTTTTGGCAATCCTAGAGCTTGTGCCTAAACACTGAAATCTTTAATATAGGATTCTACATCTACATGAAACAACAGGAGTTTATATTTGGCATTGGGAACAAGTATTAGCTTTCAGTAACATGGCCACATGTGGGTTAGTGATTTCAGACATCTTTACTTTTATCAACTTAAATTAACCATTTTAAGTTTAATTTAAGACAAATGAACTAAACATTTAGATTCATTTTTTTTACAATTTGTGAGTACTCATTTATCTACAAGCCAATTAGTGTGCACAAATCATGAAAAAGACAGGAAACAGATCTTGTCATTCTTAGTAAGCATCATTATTTCCACAGGTAGGAAATAAATAACAGCTAAAGAAATTCACTTTAATTTCTATTAGATTTTACCCTTTAGAAATTAAAATAGAGCCTTTCATAGATTAGGTGGGGGCTGCCCTTTTCTGGTCAATCAATGACATGAGAAGGGTATTCTAGATTACCAAGAGTGATAAACTTAACCCCATAATCCCCAGAGTCACCATTTTTAAAAAAAATTTAAGTATACAGTCTGACTGTAGGTATTGAGAAGCTTCCACCCATAATGGACAAGGATGTTCTCTATTTTTACCCTTATGTATTACCCTTCCTGCATCAGTGGCACAAAGACAAACAAAGTGTGGGGTTCCTTCCAGGAAGAGACCACTCAGATGCCTGACTGGTCACATTCTCATGGGAGATTTGGGAGTCTCATGGACATAATGAGTCCATATGTACTCTGGACTGGTGACCCTGTGGGGCTTACCCTTGACATTATGCAATTACCATGATGCAGATCAGTGCCCAAGCAGACTCTCCAGCTTTTGACCCTCGAGCCACCATCTCAGTCCTAAGACACAAGTGAATGAGACCATTCATTCACTCTTGCATTCAAACCAGAGGTTATTACAGTTCCTCCCCACTCCGGGAGTCCCTGACACTAATGTTGACAACTGATGGCTCCTTTACAGGCTACCTTAATACAGATGCAGATACTGATACAGCTGACTCCTTTAAAGGTAGCCCTGAGAAGTGATCAGTCTCTCCTATCTATATGTACAGGCCTAACTGAGATCAGTGATCCCAGGACTTAGCTTATCCTGATGACTGTTCTGGTGAGCTGCTCCCAATTCTTTTGTAAGTCCAGGTGCTGACTATTGTTTGGAGGTTCAGGCACCCTAAGCAGAGGAGAGCCCAGAACTGCTAGGTGGTGCTGTGTCATTCTACCTGAGGGGCACCTGCTGCCCCCAGCCAAGCAGCTTGTCTCTCTGGTGGCAAAATTTCCAGCTGATTTTAATAAATTTCTGGTGAGGGAACCAACATGCCATGGCAAGCAAGCTGGTTGGAAAGCACTAAGCAGCACTTGGGGATGGGAGAATTCAGTATATTATGCTGGCAGGCCCAGAGGAGTTTTCTCCAAATTCTGAGCACTGTCTCTCAGCTTGGAATCATGTTTATAGGCTTCTGAACATACTAGTTTCTTGTTACAAGGATTCAATGTATGTAACAGAAAATTCATACAATGCAGGTGTCCTGAGTAACTGAGGAGGTGCAGAAAGGGACTTGGGTCTTCATGGCTAAGACAGCTCATCTCATTCTAACCATGTGCTCATCCTCATTTCACAGCCTCACTCATGGTTACTGCAGGCATGTGACTGCCTCTGGACAGTGAGATGTAACCAAAGTGATGTCTGCCAATTTGGGAGTAAGTCCATTCAGAGCTGATGTGCCTTCTCCATCTCTCCTTCCCCACCGTGGTGAGTTTGCGGACATGTGTTCCACAAGTGTAACTACATAATAGAGGAGGGTTATCAGACTCTCATGAAAGTCCATGAGAAAAATGCACCATTACTATGTTCACTAATGGAAATGTAAATATTTTTGAGGGAGTTAATTCCGATTATCCTGATAAATACAATGCTACCATTCTTTCCACTTTATTGAGGCCAAGTCAGTTGCTTATGGTCATATAGCTCTTGAGAAGGAAGAAATGAGACTCATACCCAGACTTGTCTGACATTGCTGGATTTTAGAAACTACACTTCCTGAGTTACTTGGTCAGCTGTCCCTAGGCACTGACGACCCATATGAAATCTGAGAACATCCATTGGGAATGGGGCCTGATGTGCAGCAGGAATAGTCAGAACACTTAGCAAGCCTGGTGTGGGATCCTGGTATCTGAGACTGCAATGAGCAATTACATCTCTACACTTTCTCCTCTGCACAATGGTGAATATTCTTGATGACAAATATTCAGTGAAGAAAGGTTGACACCAGCTCACCCTTGCTTTGCAGAGAATTACAACTGGGGCTGATATTCTCTTTCAAGGGAGGGAGTTTTTGCTGGGAACATTGTCAGATAAAAGATTAATGTCAAACTTCAAATAATAAACAAAGAGAAACTCTCCAAAGAATCACAATAGGGAGAGGAGATAGCTCAGTGCATTTGCCTAGCATGTGCTAGGCTCTGGGTTCAATTCCTTGCAGTATAAAATAAAACAAAGGATAGTGATTTCAGCCAGATACAATGGCACATGCATGAGTATAAGCTTCTCATGAGACTAATCAGGGGGATTTCTACAGCCAGGAATTTGAGACTAATTTTCAACACAGTGATGCCCTACCAATAAATGAATGAATGAATAAATAAATACAGGAAAAATGAAGAATAGAGGAAAAATAGTGATAGTTATTTGGGATTGAGCAGGGAGTAGTGCAATGGAGTATATTCATGTCATGGGAAGCATGGCTTATTAAAATGGGATAAGGTAAACAAAAGAAAGAAAAGAAAAAAGAAACGTAAAGGTAAAATGAACAGGATTATGTGTTATTATGAAGCTATAATCCTTGGGCCCAATGATATTCAGAAATCAGTCATAAAATCATGCCAGTTCAAGTTTGAAGAGACAGATGCTTGGCATTTATTTATTTTTTTATGCATGTTAAGGATTGAACACAGGGCTGAAGAGATGGCAAACAATCACTCTACCATTGAGCTGCACCTCAGGCACTAGAAATATTCTTTGTACAAGTTTTTTTTTTATTGTTGTTGTTGTTTGAGACTCTTTTTGGGTTTTTTGCAGTACTCAGGATGGAAACCCACGGATGCTCTACCGCTGAACAATATCCCAATCCCTTTTGTTTTATTTTGAGTCAGAGTGTAAATTGCTGGAACTGATCTTGAACTTTCAATCCTCTTGTCTCAGGCTCCTGAGTAGTTGGGATTACAGGCATAGCCACCACATCTGGCTGTTTGTAATTCTTCTTGATATCACACACATATGCATGAGATTTCTTATTTCATAAACTCCCAGATTAGTTTTATTTTAGTAAGTGTTCATGGTTGAAGTATGAAGTGTTCTCAAAAAGGTCAGGTGTGAGAAAATGCAAGAATGTTCAGATGTAAAATGAATGAATTATGAGGGATTTAACCAATTGGTGCATTTTTCCCTTAATAGGGATTGATTGGGTGGCAATTGTAGCAGGTAAGTTGTGGCCAGAGGAGGTGGGTCATTGATCAATGTGCTTTGGGAGTATAACTTTCTCTCGCTCCCCCCTTTTCCACACTTCTCTCTCTCTCTCTCTCTCTCTCTCTCTCTCAGAAATTGAACCCAGGGATATTTAGCTACTGATCCACAATCACAGCAATTTTTATTTTCTATTTTGAGACAGGGTTTCACACTCCAACCCTCCTCCCTCACTTTCCTAACTCACTGTGATTACAGATGTATGACACTCTGCTCAGTTTAGTTTTGTTCTGGGTGTTCAGATCTTTCTCTGATTTCTGGGGCCATGTTCTCAGCTGCTGTTCATTAACACACCACCCTTCCATGATGGTCTGCTTCATCTCAGGCACATAGCAATGGAATCACCCATCTAAGGATTGAGACTTCTGAAATCATGAGCAACAAATAAACTTGGTCCCTTTAAAATTATTTTTGTCTTAACTTTGGTCATAGTAATAAAAAAGCTGATTAAATAAGGATTTGACACAGTCACTTCATTTTGATTAAAAACTTTCACATGTATCCCTTTGATTGAGATCTTCCATTGTAAGCATTGTGTTTTCCCCTTTATATTGAGGAGTAAATCTCACTGTCACTATCACTGAGACACATCCCCCTTTTATTTTTTGAGACAGGGACTCACTAAGTATCTTGTGCTGTCCTTCAACTTGCAAACCTCTTTCATCACCTTCCCAAATGAATGGATTTCAGGTGACCACAATGCATCCAGCTGAATGCATCAGTTTGATCAAGCCTCCCGCAATCACATATTTTGTTTGTTGTAGCTGAGTTTCAATTGTCTCTCAGTCCCAGGATGGATGTGCTACAGTTTGTTAGTCTATTCCCACTTTGGAGGTGAATAATTCAAGTCTGGGAAGTCAGTGCCAAAACTCTTTTATCAACATTTGATAAATAAGGTGATTGAGGAGATATTCTCAGGCTAAGTTTACCTAGAGTTCATGAATAAGTTCTATTTTGTCAGACCTGTATGTACTCTCTCTAATCTCAAATTTTTAGACCAAGGGGCTGGAGTGGTGTCTTGATGGTTATGGTGTTTGCCCAGCATGTGCACGTACACGGGTTCAGGCATAAAATATTTCAAATACTATATGCACTGACCAGAGTCATTCTTCTCAAGAATGAGAACAGGGCTAGACAAGATGGGTAAGAGGCAATCAGAGATATGCTAAATAGGGAAAAAAGGAAAAGAGAAAGAAACTTAAAAACAGGCTATCAAAACAGGAAGAAATATTATTGTTAATTTTCCCCCTAAAAGGAGAGAGAAAAAAGAAAAGAAAAGAAAAAAATAAAATAAAAAAATAAAAATAAAAAATGAAATAAAAAATTTCAAAAAAAATGTTTAAAAATTAAAAATTTAAAAAAAGGAAGAGTAGGGGTTACCGCCCCTCAAAGTTAGCATAACAGGGAATGTAAAACAGCTAGAGTTTTTATATATTAGAGAACAAGTAATCATCAGATATCGCCTTGGTACACACCTAGAATTTGAAATCGAAAGCAAAAAGGGGAAAAATACATAATAGGAAAACCCTGGAAGTATAGATATTAAGTGTCTCTGGACTTTTCAGGGATTGGATCTTCTATTTCTGGCTAGATATGAAAATTTTTATTTTTCAGCTGTGGTTTTCAGAGGATCTGAAAGTCAGAAGTTATTATGTTATCAGAGCTCCATCTGCTGGTAGTTATCGAAAATGACTTCTGTGATCTTAGAAGTGGGGCCAGCTGTTCCGAGCTAGTAATGACCTTCTGTCTAGCTGGAAGTGATTAGCACAGAGCCGTGGACCCCATTACTTCTCAGACCCAAACCCTTTATGAGGAAAGGATTCAGGGCCTGTTCCAAGCCTTCTGCCCCTGAGGCTGCCTGTGATCAGCTTCTGGCTCCAGGCACAGTTTTATGAGCCTATTTTGCAGACCTCTAAATACTGAAGAAAAGCTGAAGATTTCCTGATTAGTCATGGAGCTGTTGGGAAGCCTTTTGTCTTCAGATCACCATCTTGAATCTCCCTCTCTGGAAATCATGGTCTGAGCCAAAACTTTTATTTTGTTTCTATAGTCACTCCTGGTAATACTGAAAATCCTTCCATAGAAGGATCCCAGTGGAAGTCCTACTGTGCCAGAGGCCAAAGGACCATAAACACCTGTAGGCATAGCTTGAGGCACTATTTCTGGTATTAATATATTATCTGACAGTGGGGTAGAGATCCAGTCTTGTGCTTTCTGCCATAGCCCTGTAAAGTCCTAGATAGTGGGATCAAAGGCTTTGCTTGATTGTTCTGGAATGAGTTACAATGCCCCCCACTGTTTGGTGGAGCTAGAACTGACCCCATCTCCCCTTTCCATCTGAAGAGATAGAGGGTTCCCATAAACATAAGAGATTTACAATCATTAGCTCAATGTATACCCACAGAGAGAGTAAAACTGTAAAACTTAGCATTCCATTGTCTAGACAATTTCTGGCGTGTTTTAGCCCAATTTTGAAAGTTATTGTAAATCAAACATCCCCCTTAGAGGTCTTCATTTTTCTAGGCAGGCCCCAAAGCCTCCTTAAGGTCAGTAGCCATGGCTACCCCCTGATTATATGCACTGCCAAAGTCAATAGAGATATAGATACAATGAGAAACCACTCCCTTCTTTTTATAAAGATGGATTGCTTCCTGGCACGTCTTGTTGGAATTTTCAAAAGTCAACAGTTTATCTATTAAATTACCAACATTTGGATCCATAATCCCTCAGCTAATGGTTTGATACAACCATGCCACACAATCTGTATAAGGCTCTTCAGGACCCTTCTAATCTAATATCCATAGCTTTCTCTCCCTTAGTGAGAAATTCCTTTCATGCCCTTTTAACACATATATTAATATGTTGATAAATTTGCAAATCAAAATTCAGTAAATAACCCAAATCAGCATGAAGTTCAGTGCCTGTCAACATTTCCGGGATGATATTAACCCCATGTGCATGAATTATTTTTGCCTGTTCTGCATTAAGTCACATTAATATGAGTTCCACATTAAAGAATTACCCCTCAACAAACAGACTTTGGCTAAGGTAAGCCAATTATTGGGTGGCAAGGCCTCCTTGGCAATGGTTTCTAATACAATTGGCACAAAGGTGGCTTTTGAACCATACATAAAGCAAGCAGATATAAGTTCCTTGAGGGTTTTGAAAGGAATGGGATTAAGTGATCATGTGACCAATCTGCTGATTACGATTAGTAGAATCAGGCCTGTCAAAGACAGACCTGCCCTTCATTTATCTGATCAGGTATAATACCTCCAAAAACTTCTGGATATCCACAGCAGCCACACTTGTGGGTAGAATAACAGAGTCATGTGGTTGTGGTCTCTGGCTGTCACTGTGCACAGGAATTTCCAGGAGTGGGTGGTAGGCAAAGCATGGCAATATTCCAAGCAGACACAGCAGTGACACAGAACAATGACCAATGAACATAATCCATCCTGACCATATTTATGGTTAATGTGTGGTCCAGTCTACTCATGTCCTGTTGGCAACCTTGGCTTTTGAGGATGTGCTTGGAGAAGAGATGGTGCTTGCAGCCTTTTTTGCCAGTTCAGCAGATATTGTAGATCATCCCTGTGCACCAGGTCAACAACTGATCAATGTAGACTCTATTTGGATGATAACTCATCCATTTTAGCCATCATTTGGATGTGAGCTGAAGTGACTTCATAAAAAAAAACCTGCAGTATGTTTCAGAAGTGGACCAAGAACAAAGACTGGGTCATTCACATTGCAATTACAATAGACCATGAAAACAGGTGAATGTAGATGTGTCGCCAAAACTGTGGCTGAAATGAAGAACATCAACATTTCTTAGAGGACCAAAGTGCATTAGAGAAAAGTAATAAAAAAATTACAATGCACGATCTGAAAGGTAAAGTTTGTAATATTTGAGAGACAATGACATTGACTACTCAAAGATAATAGTTTGTGAAAAACACAATACTTTACATGTCTTCTCCCCAATTTATTTTATTTGATAGATTCAGTGTAATTCCAAACAAATTTTGTGCTATTTAAATTTGCCTTCTTTTTCTACCTCAACATATCTGTACTAATTGAACAGGATAAAATATGGGAACACAGAGAGGAAGATGACATGGGTATCAGTGAGGGGCTAGATTCCAGATGAAATGAGGAGTGCATCAATGTTACAGTCACACTCCAGTATGAAGTTCCACTGTCAGAGTTCCTGAAAGGAAGTTGCCAAAGAATGTGGCTTATCCCAGAATGAACATCAGGAGGCATCTATATAAGGATGGAGGAATTGTCCTCAGGGGATTTCAACATTTGAGGGCAATCAATCATCTGAACAAGAGGGAGACCTGGCATGAGTGTTCTGAGATAGGATGTAGGGAAGAGGGCACCCACATAGGAGGGAGAATGGTAGAGGCCATCTGATGAGATTTGGAGTCCAGCTGAGAGTCAGCAGGGATTCTGCATGCTGGCAGATACAGGAAGCTGAATGTGCATAAGAGGATTGAATACTTCAGTAAATATACTGTGGATAAAGGGAGGCAATTTCCCAGTCCAAAAAAAGAGCAACAGGGCTGAGGCGTAGCTAGTGGTAGAGTATGTGCTTATCATGCAGATGGCAGACAGTTCCATTCAAAACAATTTTTTTAAAAAAGATGAAAATTAAGCCTGTGTAGTTGTAATTACACAAACACTATCACTTTACTTCAGGAATATAAAAGTTCCCAAATAAAATAATATGAAAGAGATGGGAATGGAAATTAACTTGGTTCAATCACTACATACTCCATACATCTTCAGTTTAATCAGTCAATAAATAGAATTATTACATTTGTCAAAAAATTATCTTTATACTTTAAGGAGAGAGAAATGTTAACTACTCTGTATTTGGATGTTAGCTTTCTTCTAAAATGTGGATGAATCTTTTCATATAAGAGCCAATACAGTGTCAGAGAGATGATAGCTACATAGGTCACACAACCAAATCACTGCAAGTCAGAATGTACTTTTGGTCTCTTTTTAAGCCTGGAATCACTTCTTTCTGTATTCCAGTTACTCTCAGATTGTTCCTTCTCATTTCATCCCAGAGATTTTTAAAATTCTGACCATGATTGCTTAATTGTTTTTCTTTTTTGATGTCGGTGAGCTCTAGCTTGATCAACCTGTCTTCATTAATGAAGTTCTTTCTTCAATAGCAGAGGTTCTATTTTCTACTGAATTTAGTCTATTATTGAATTCTTGCATGGTCCCTCTCACGTCATTGACTGCAGATTTTAGGTCTGTTACCTCCTTTTGAGAGAATCTATTTGTTTAATGGTTGAGTCTGTTAACTGTTGAGTTTTCTCAGTTATTCCCTTCATTATCTCTCCTTTTAAGTCGCTGTTCCTTTTTGTTATCAGCTCCTTGATATATTGTTCTAGATTTTCATCCCATTCCCTGGCCATAGCCCCCTTATGAGGGGTGTTTTGGGATTGAGGTGAACCTCTTTGAGTTTGATTCCTCATGTCTGAAGAGATTCTTCTCTCTTATTTGCCAGATTACCCCTTTGTGGAAGCAATACAAGGTCCGGTGGTTATTTTTCCTATCTTCTGCCTTAAGGACTAAGCTGTTGGATTGGGAGATCTGTCCCAACCCTTAGTTGAAATGGGGATTCATCAGGAGAGTTGATTTGAAAAGACAACCCCCTTTACTCTGGACTATTTGTTACGCTTGCAGAATTCCAACACCTCATGCATTAGTAGCAAATTGTCAATATGTACAACCAATGCTTACAATAAACAGTAGTAAATTAGTTATTTAGTACAAACTATAATGAACTTTTAAATTTAGCCTATGCAACTAGTGTTAGTGATAATCAATACTTTAGGTGACACTAGTATATTATTACATATGTCAGATTTCTAGAACAAATAAGTGTTACTCAGATTAACAATTACAGCAATAATAGTTACACAGTCTTAATAATGGGAGGTTGAAGAGAGTTAACAAGTTTGGACTCAGAAATGGTGGGTAATGCCAGTGAAATTAAGAGGGGAGATTATATATACCAATTATATACAGTGAGAAAGTGGAGGAGGTAAAGATTTTGCTGTAGAAAGAAAAAGAAAATGCTAAGAGGAGAACATTTGAAGAGAAAAGGAAATTTAAAAAGGAAAAAAATACTAAGTTTAAAATAAAGAAGAAAAGAAAGTACAGACACAAAGTGAAGCTAGGATGGCTGTGGCCTAATGTAGGAAGGGTAAAAGAGTTATTAGTAATATTTGGGTGATAATTTAAGGGAAGAAGTTATCCCTGCAAATTATGCTTCTCAGGCATAAAATATTTCAAATACTTTATGTACTGACCAGAATTATTCTTCTCAAGAATGAAAACAGGGATACACAGGATAGATAAGAGGGAATCAGAGAAATGATAAATAGGGAAAAAAAAGAGAAAGAAACCTAAAAACAGGCTATCAAAACAGGAAGAAATGTTATTGTTAATTTCCCCCCTAAAATAAAAGAGAAAAAAGAAAGAAAGAAGAAAAGAAAAAAAAAATGGCAGGATAGGGGTTAACTGCCCCCCGAAGTTAGCAGGGCAGGGAAATACAAACAGCTAGAGTTTTTCTATATCAGAGAACCAGAAAACACTTCCAGATATTGCCTTGGTACACATCTAGAACATGAAATCAACAGGAAAAAAGGAAAAAAAATCTTAATAGGAAAACCTTGGAAGTATAGATATTAAGAGTGTCTCTGATTGTTTCAAGGATTGGATCTTCTATTTCTGGGTGGATATGAAAGACTTTATCATTCAGTAGGGGCTTTCAGGGGATCTGAGTCAGAAGTCATTATGTTATCAAAGCTCCATCTTCTGGTAGTTGTCAAAATTGACTTCTGTGATCTTAGAGGTGGGGCCAGCCGATCCGTGCACTTAACAGGAAATGACCTTCTGTCTATGGTGGAAGTGATTAGCGCTGAGCCGTGTTCCCCAATATTCCTCTGACCCCAACCCCTTATGAGAAAAGAATTCAGGGCCTGGGCCAAGCCTTCTGCTCCTGAATCAGCCTGTGCTCTGCTGCTGGCTCCAGGCACAGTTTTAAGGTCCTATTATGCAGACCTATGGAGTGCTGGTCCAGGATGGGGAGTGTGGGTTTAAAGATGGATGCTCTGCTCCCCCCACTCTCAGAGCCCCTGCACCTGCTTCAGGGATTGAACCAAGTCTTCTGCTCCTGATACAGCCTGTCATCTAGGCTGGCTCCAAGTACAGTATTAAGAGCCTGCTTTGCAAACCTAAGGAGGTCTTACCCTGTTTGGGCAGGGAGTGTGAAATCCAACAAGGGGTTAAATGATGGATGCTGGACTCCCACACCCTTGCCACTCGGGAACCTGCTTCTGCAGTGCAATCTGCTACTCTGTGTCTCTATGCAGGCAGTTTCTAGACACTAATCTTGCCTCCAGATAGAGAACAGGCCCTGGTAGAGACTTTGCAAGAATGCTTTCTTTAAAGCACTGCAGGTTTTCTGTGCCAATGTGATCACAGGCAGTGGGTCCCCTCACCCCAGTCATGGGTGGAATGTAAGCAAGGGGGAGCAGCCTCAGGTGCTTGTCAGCTGGGATGGAAAAGGACAGAGATCCTTGATTGCTCCTAAGTCACTGCTCCTCAAAACCACTGTGAAGATTAGGATTGGTGATTCATATTGCTAATCCCTCACATGCACCTCAAAATACTCAAAACAGAGCATTTAACTGTGAAAAATAAGAAAGCTTTTTATCTCAAACTTTGATGTCTGATTAATAACCATAATGTTAGGACATTGTGATAAGAGTCAAAACTCAGATTTAGGCAGATATTATCTCAGAAAGGCAAAACAGTCTCTGTTTAATTGGGAAGAAATACCACTCAAAAGTGTTTGGGATACAATGTTTGGCCATTTATAATGTAAGTTTCAACAATATGTTGTTAACTGTGGTGCACCTGGGTGGCTGGCCATAGTTAGGATAGAACATATTAGTAAAAATGGTATTTGAGAATGAGAAAATATACTTAAATGAAGCACTGAAACTTTTTATATTGTCTATAAAATACCAAAATTGCAAAATTAATGTATATGAAAATTACCTTGAGCTTTGGATATGTGTCAGCAATGGAGGATTTGCCTACCAACCTCAAGGCCAAGTTCAATCCCATAACTCAAGATAAATTCAATCCCCAGTGTAGTGAACAAAAATTAAAATATTAAACATTGACTGAAAATGTGTTGTCTTTCAGTGTGTTAGGCACAAAGTAGTTAAACATGATATTGTGAAGAAATGAGATTACAAATCTGTTGTTTCATAAACCCTCATATTACGACTCAACCTCATCATTTCAGGCAGTGTATTAGCACATGTTGTGGTACTTTTTCCTGATGAAATAATCCATTCCTAGTGAGCACATAAGAATTTTGGGAAGCACCATGGTCTTAGAACCCTTTCAAAACATCCTGATGCAGTCTCTGGATCTTCAGAGAAGAGTGTTCTTAATCTCTCTGAAAAGTCAAGTATAATTGGGGTAACTAAAGACCCATGAAGAATCTTTGCATCCTTTGGAACTGCTGGGTTAAATTTAAGACAGCATATACCACCATAGCTGGAAATACTAATGAAAACACACATGCACACACACACACACAACTTATTACAATTGCATTATTAAAACACTCACACAATTTGTTCTTTTTCCATTACTTGACTGCAAGTCTGTCTAAGGAATTTTAGCTGTGTTCTTAAGTGATTTGGCTAGGACATGAAGCCAAGTAGAAACAGGAGGTTGAGGCAATACGCAACAAGAGTGTGACTACTTTTCTGTGCTTTAAGAATGTTGTGAAAACATGATCAAAGCTTTAAGCCAGTGCACCCTGACTAAAATAGATATTTGAAAAGCAATGGCATCCAATTCATATAGCTGTTCTTTGTACATATTTGGTTTCAAAAAGATGCATTGTTCTAATTTTCCCTGTGTTAGTATGTGGTAAGACTTAGGCATATATATTAAAGTAGTTCTAGTATAACTGATAATTTTCTTTCCAATTCTGGAATTCTTACAGCTTCTCCTTGTTGGGATCATATTTAGATCACACAAGTGGATTCCTACTAATGATGAGATCACATGGTTGTATTGTTTAGTTTGTTTTGAAACTTTACATGTGATTCTAGGTAGGAAGAACATAACTGGTTCTTTTAGATGATTGTTTTGAGATCTCTGACATCCTAGTCATCAGTCAGTCAAGTGAAGCAAAATAGACACATGAACCACATCTTAATAATTTAAATGTGTTATTAATTTATTTATTTTTATTGTAATAGCAATAAACTATGTGTAGAGGTAAATATATTTTGGAAAAAATAAAGATAAATATGCCTTAAACCGATTCACAGAACTGGAAATATCCTGAGTGAATCAATTTTTAAAAAATCTTTTAACATGAAAATAAATTATCTTTTTAGAGCTCCAAACTGTTCTAAATTAGACATTGCTTTCAGACTTCTAGAGATTATCAACATATACATGTGATACAGGATCTGGTTGTTAATAATCCATTCTTTATTCTGGGTCACAAACTTGCAATAGAAGGAAGCTTAAAGGACTGTAAAGCCAAGAACAACTCACATACCTTAGCAGACAAGCCCAACCATGTCAAAATATGCACGTAGCTAGAGACAGTGATATTCATTTTCTAAAAGCTATTTTAATCCTAGCCTTGAAATAGAACACTTAAAACATTTCAGTTTAATTATGTTCATAGAATTGTGTTCAGAAATATCTTTTGAAAATGAGAACTCTGAGGACTTTTTCAGAATTTGTAAAAATTTCTGTTTTTTTCTTCATTCACAAAGATCTAAAATGATCTTTATGTCCAGCTTCCCTGGACATGCACAAGTCAAAGGAAGAACACTATAATTTACTAAATGGAACACAAGAATTCCATCAGAAAACCTGAGATCCAAAGGAAAACTGATAATGTAGCTCACCCTGGTATCACACTTGTTAGTTTGGTCAGTTGATGTGCCTGGGTGTGCTGGAGGGTCATTGATCCTTCTGTTATTGCGTAAGTACTATTCACTATAAAAGTAGTGAGAGATGGTCTTGCCCAGATATTGTCTCAAAGTTGGCCAATAACATTTCATTCTGTTTCCTCTCCAGGACCACTTCAGCACTGACCTCCTGTAGTTTCTCCTTCATCCTTCAAAAATAATGGAAAAGAAAATCATTACTTTCTCAGTTTTCCTAAATATGTAGCATTTGTAAAAAATGCAAGAAGTATCAATAGAATTGTTGATACAACAATGTCTTAATATTGAAAATGTGTCATAGCAAACCTCCCGTGTAAATAAATTATAAGTTTGACATTGTTCTAATAAAGTATATGTATTTCAACAGCCATGGCTAACTACTAATTCAAACCAATGAAGAGGCACATACTATCAATGACTTGTGGTGAACAAGTGACATCACTGCCCTCTGGAAGCCTTCCACTTGTAAGGCCCTGGAGGTTGCCATTAGAATGACTGTATTAGGGAATGAGGAATGGGAAGAGGGAGATGGGGGTGTGGGTGGATATTTACCATATTGTATTGCTGCATCATGTACATCTATGAATATATGACAACAAAACACATTATTTGTACAATAATAATGCAGCAATAACAAATAAGAAAAGAAAGAATTACTATAATTTAAAAGATAACTGTGAGATAATGCACATGTTAATTTATTTGACTGTAATAGCCATTTTAGTGTGGAGATATGTATTACAACATCACATTAAACTTTTTAAAATATACAATTGAAAAAGGAGAATCAAAAAGGCACACTAGAAATATTTTATTTAATGAAACAGTCTATGCATTTCATAGAACAATCCTATAAATAGATATGCAAAATCAAAGTGATACTATCAATAACACTGATGAAATACACTTAAAATATAAAAATTACACCAAAGACTAACTCACTGCAGTTAAGGAATTTTGCACAGTCCATAATTCTGTATTTACTCTTGCAAGAGATTTCTCAAGTTTTTGAATCATTTCAACTTCTTTGTCATGTTCTAATTGGTTTTGTCTTAACTCTTCCAAAACCTTTTCATAAGAATGGTCAGCATGTTTTCTGTTTTCTTCTTCTTTTAAGGCAGATCTGTCATTAAATATACTTCTCTTAAATAAGGTGGGCATGTTGTTGTCTGGCTCTTCATATGTTAATTTATCACCCTTCTAAAGTTTCTCAACTTTTGAATATTTTTCCTATTTCACATGTGTTTAATTCCTGACTTCATCTCTCTTTCAAATGAAATATTTATTTCCATTTTAACAACCAAATGATATTCCATTACTTGGTGAGTTTCTGATACTTATAACTGATAAAAATATGGAAAACAATTATGAAATTATTTTGTCAACTTACAAGTTGAAAACTATCTTCACACAGTCATAATTGTATCTATATTATGCAGAAGCTTTAATATTTTTCAATTTTACTACTTATTATATACAGACATGTGTATAATTTAATGGAATTAAAGTTTTATTCTCATGAATCATCACAGGCATCTACCCCCCAAAAAAAAACAGTGCCAGAAAGCACCCTCACTTGATTTTCACAGAAGAAATACCTACAAATCCCTATAACCCAAAAGTAGAATAAAGAAATGAAGATCATTATTGCATTTTTTTAACAATAGAATAGGTTTATTTCAGGAATGCAAAAACAAAAACAGTATTTTTCTTTTATTTTAACCCATTATTTCCCACAAATAATAGATTTATATATTTATAGGGTAAAAATTTATAGCTGTGCATTATGGAGGGATTAAATTAGGATAATTAACATGTTTATCATCTCATAAACATGATTTCTTAGTGATAAAAGCATTCAATTGCTACTTTTTAAACAATGTTTTATACTGGAAATTGAAATTAGAGGTCTTTCCAGTGAGCTACATCTCTAGTCCTTTTCAATTTTGAGGCAGGGTCTCATTATGTTGCTGAGGCTGGCTTAATATTTGCCATCCTCCTGCCTCAGCGTCTCAAATCACTGAGATTACAGGCGCGCACCACTGTACCCAACATGATAGAATAATATTCTGATAAGGCTTTTGAAAAACTTCATATACCGATGCTTCCTTTAAAATTATAAAAAGAGGGGATGGAGCAGTGGCTCAGTGGTTGGAGCACTTGCATGTATTGCACTTTCTTTATGTTGCCCTTTTAGAGAACTTACAACTTTTTTTCTTGACAATTGTATAAATAATGTATGTCACTTTTGGAACAACAGAGATTCTAGTTTTTGTATGAAAAGAATAATATATGCATTTTTATAGAAATTTGAAGTGTGTTTCTATATATGAGAGGAATTTTGAACACAAAAGACAGTACTCACTTTCCATTGTAATTTTCATGTCACACATGTTACAAATATAACCACAAATGGGTAATCTAATCCCATGGTTAAAAAAACAAAAACAAAAACCTGGGATTGATTCTCATCATCACAACACATAAAAACCTACCTACACACACACAGACACACACACACACAAACACACACACATTCACAAAAACAACATAAAATTTTTCAAAATTTCCCCCATTTGTGAGAACTAAGCATTTCATATTTTATTGGAGCTGTGGGGCATTAATATAAACTTTCCTGAGATCAATTTATAAATGTTGAAAAATGACCTTTTAAACATTTCCCATATATTCATGAAAAAATCTTCCTAGAATAATTTCAAGCTAAATATAACTAAATAGATTCAAAATATTATATAAAATAGCATTTCGTGGGCTGGAGCAGTTGTTTGGCAATTACGGCAGCATGTGCAAGTACATGGGTTCAAACCCCAGCTCCCACATACACAACCAAATGTTAGAACAATAAAAGCCATGTGAAAAACTAAATAAAAGTTGATTCATTCTCTCTCTCTCTCACTGTCCTCTCTCTTTTTTTAAAAGATTTAGGGGCAGTGAGAGAGAGGAGAGAGACAGAAAGAAACAGTTTTTATTTCATTTTTCATGTGACTTTCATTGCTCTGACTCTTTTTTGTGTATATGGTGCTGGGTTTTGAACCCACATCCTCACAAATGCCAGGCAAGTGTCATAACTGCTGAGTCACCACTCCAGCTCCCTGTCCTTCTCTCTTTAAAAAAGTATATATCTTCACAAAACAGCATTTTCTTGTAGCCCTAAAAGTACTGCAAATTTAACCAGAATTCTGTTTTAAATAATTTATTAAGGTGGCACAGACCACTTTATAATGATCAATATTATGATATGAAAGAACCTCCATTTCATTTTTTAAAGTATTCATAGTGAACCTCTAGTTCTGCTATTTTTAACATCAGAAACTCCCTGACTAAGATTTCCCCATACAAAATCCAAGAATTTAAGTCATGAATTCCAAAAGTTCCCTAAATGATCCACAGCATAAAATGAATAATTCAATAGTTTTTTAAAGGAGGATTTCATGACAGAGGTGGTATTACATGTTTGTAACCATAGTAACTTGAGAGGCTCAGACAGGAGGATCAAAAGCTCAGTGAGGATCACTTGTTCAAGGCCAGACTCAGCAATTTAACAAAGATGTAAGCAACTTAGAAAGATCCTGTCTCAAAATTTAAAAAAGACAAAGTTCTGAGGATATACCTCATTGTTTTAGTGTTTCTATATCCAATACTCACTACAAAACATGAAATAAAATAAAATAGGATATCGTATTAGACCTGACTTTGAAGAATTCTCTTTCCATTTATACTTTTCCATATTCTAACTTTGTGTTCATTTCTCTTGCATCTGAGAGCTCCTTTAGTAACTCATTAATATTATTGCTCATTTGTCTATTATTTTATTTTTGTAGTTCACAATGACTTTTTTTAAAATCAGTTTGACTTTCATATGCCAATAATGCATCTCGAATTTTCAACAAGGCAGTGGAATCTGTTTCTGGTAGAAAAGGAGAGAGAATACAATTTTGAATACTTCATGCTGGGAAATGATCAGCCACTTTTCTCATGTAGCCATTACACATTTTATAAATGTACCAATGACCCTTATCTGAGTAGAAAACATAAAAAAGTCTATCGATAAATCACACTCTACCAAATAAACATTGAAACCTACTACAATAATATACATTTTGAACAATAATTTCACAAAGTTTATAAAATAATTTTGTAAAGATATATTTTACAAAAGACAGAAAGAAACTATGTATAGTTTTATCAAAATATCAAAAATGCACATAAATGTGATAATATGGATAATGATCAAGATGCAAAACCACAACAAAATATTGCTGAAATATAACTAAGACTTGTGTCAATGAAAATATTCATTGTTCAGAATTCCAAAAATTCATGAATTAAATGCCAGTTTTCTCATTTTCATTCCTACCCATTCATTGGGTCTCATTTTTAATTGAGAAGCTGAGTTTTGAACTCTGTAAGGAAGGCTAGGGAAGTAGCTCAGTCTGGGAGCCACTGATGTTGCCTAGCATACATGAGGCCATTGGTTACAGGTGCAGCAACACAAAGAAAAACAATTAAGCAAAAACAAATGGGAATGCAAAGGATCCATAATAATCCACGGAACCCTCAAAACATAGCACAATAAGAGGAATAGGTGGGATGATTTCAAGTATTGTAAACATATACCAACCAAAATACTGAGATACTGCTGTAAAAGCCTTATATACAAAAGAAATCCAACAGTAATTACAGAAATGGATCCACATATAAATTGTGTATTTCATTTTAACAAAGGCATAATGGCAGCCATTTGGGAAAATGATGGCATTTTAAAATATGGTTCTTGAATGACTGGAAATTCATGTGCATACAATGAACACAGATACATATCTATACTGTATTCAGAAATTATCTCCAAATGGATCACAGATCTAAATGCAATATATAATTCTATGCAATTTGTTGAAAAGCACATGAGATTAAAAAGTTCAGCCACAAGGGGAGGGGGAATCCATGCCAAATTATATTGTCATAAAGAATGATATACAGAATATGTAATCCACTCTTAAAATAACATTGGACCTAATTTTTATATAATACTTTTATAGTCACAAAGTTCAAGAAACTTTCCAGGATGATGCACAAATGGAAACTTGCACATAGAAAGATATTCAATCTCAGTAATTCTTCTGGCATTGCAAAATAAAACCATACTGAAATGCAAAGTAGACAAGCTAGAAAAGGGATAAAATTTAAAATTAACAATTAAAATATAAACAAATCACCAGACAATATTAGATGTGAAGATAGTGAGAAAGTGAAAATCTCATACATCACTATTGCATAAAAACTATGGAAGTTGCTTAACGGGAAATTGAGAATGATTTTGAAGACTTACGGATCATGATTTGGTAAATAAACTCACTAATGTGATTAAATGGGTGTTTAATTCACAAATCAAAACTTATTTGATTGAAGACTTTATATCTGTGCCATTGATCTATACCACCTCACTAAAGCTATTGAAAACGGAAGGCTTTATAGTAAAAATAATCACTTCATTCAGTGGTTGGGTCACAGAGAGTTGTAGATTAATCCTTGCGGAGTTACATCTTTATTGAAATGAGAAGATGGTAGCTGATTTTTAAGTAAGAAGTTAACATTATCAGATCATTATCAGATGGAAGAATAGTTATGAAGAAAAAGATGATTTGGAATGATGTGGAGTTTCAGGGAAAGAAGTTATAAGGAGGTTTCAGAATTCCAGGAACCTAATCTGAAAATGTGAAGGCACAGGGAGCAGCAGAGTAGACAAAAACACTGAGAGTCCCATTGCCACAGAGCATAGTGCAACTAGGAATGATCATACTCCTTTGTTTGATATTGTACAATAACTCTCATTCGATTTTTTGATGAAACATGTTTATGACAGGTTAGGTACACTAACATATCAATGTTATGTCTTACAGTGCTAAGCCATCAGCACATCTATTACTATGATATGCATGAAAGGCCTGGCATTTTATGCAATAATCCTACCTTTACACTCCATCATAAGTTGTTCAATAAGCAGAAAAATACTCTCATTATCAGGATAATGCAATTTGCAATCACCTGGGGCTGTTTCAGATGCCTCAATTGAGTCTTTAATGTCATGCACAGCATTCCTTTTCTTCTTGACCTAGAAAAATAATATTTAAAATTTCCCAAAATACATAATATATTTGAAGTGTACACAATTCTTTATTATGTATTTTTTACATAAGAAAATGCAAAGAAATTTTGAAGAACTGATTTTGGTCAAAAAGATACCAAATTTGATGGTTATCTTTTCTGAGCCTGTTTTAAAATGAAAGTAATTGGATTTGGAAGATGGAGACCTGAAAAGTGACAGCATTCTCTGGGGCTCTGACTCTGCTTGGGAAAAATCCACTGTATCAGCAATTTTTCAAGGTGCGTTCAGGGGAAACTATATTTCATTGTTTACTACTAGTTTATGAAGCTTTTTTATAAGGTGCCAAGTCTTAGGAGTTTCATGAGAAGGGAAAAAAAAATTTAAAAAAAGGAATCGGGGGGATTTCCCCCTCTCGCCACGGGCACATAAGCCTGCCACTGTAGACAGCCTGCCAGAAAAGTTCTGTCTGCGCCCCCAGAAGTACTGGTACAGCTCCTTGCTTGGTGCTTGCGGAGCATTCCTATGAGTTTGGAAATAGCAAGTTTTTGGCTGTTCTACCAAGAACGGGAACAGTACCCTTCTGTCCCGAGGTTCACTGGACACATTCCAAACTGGATCCAGGGACAGGAATACAAAAGGCAGCAGCCGATCCAGCGGGTCTGATTAGAAACATAGATTTCATCACTAAACCCACAGTGCCCATAACTAATTAGACCTCCGCCAAATTCATACTCTGTGAGAGGCTATAGCCATGCTCGAAGATGGTCCCCTGGGGTGCATGGTAGGTCACCGCCATTATGAATGACGGGACTACATTTTCCATCAGCAGCAATGGCGGGACTACAGTGCTCCTGTCAGAACTAGGGCAATTTTTTCTCTGTACGCTCAGGAATACTGACAACTTCCTTTTCGTTCTGTGCGCTCATTGGTCACAATCCCGCACCAGCTTCAGAGAATGGGCAGCAAGATGCATCAAAGATCCAGTGGTTCTGAGCAGAAACATAGATTTCATTGCTAACCCCACCCTGTCCGTAGCTAATTAGACCCCCTCCAACATTGTATTCTGTGAAGAGAGAGAGTTGTGCTCGGAGATGGCCCCCGCCAGGTGCCCAGTCGCTCGCCGCCATTACAAACAACACAACTACATTTCCCATCGGCCACATAGGTGGGGCTACGGAGCAGAGCATATGTCAGAAGGAAGAGAAAGGTCTCTGTTTGGCTAGCAACAGTGGCAACTCCCTTACGTTCCACACTCATTGGTCACAATCCTGCATCGGCTACAGAAGTAGCCATGAATGCAGATGCAAGCAGAGCCACAGATACTGTTGCTGAACCAGCCCCTATCCTAAGTAAAACACTCATCTCCCAAGCCCCCACATTGTAGCGAGCAATCCTGGTAGTGGGAGACAGCCTACAGGGGGCCACAGACTGAGAGACATTCAATTTGAAGTCCCAGAGACACCCTCATTGTCTATAGATACAAGATTTCATTAAGAATTTTTTATTTGGTAGTTTTATTTTCTTTTAATTTTTTAGCTTTTAAATTTTTTTATTTTTTAATTCATTATCTTTTTAATTTTTATTCTTGCTCTATCTTATTTTTTATCTCATCATATTTTATTTTATTTTTTGTGTTTTTATTATACTGATTTTTTCTCTTTTTTCTTCTTCTTTTTTCTCTTTCTTTCTTTCTTTTCCTCTCTTTCTCTCTTTCTCCTTTCTAGCTTTATGTTAATACTCAAGTTAATGTTGGTGGATGTAAATACTTAACTATGTTTATATATTGTTGATTGACTACTACTCTTTCTAAGTCTTCTTAGCCTCTACTGCTACCCCTATAACATTAGATCCCAACAAGGAAAACATTCCATGATAGCATAATAGACTCTACCCTTGGAAAGTGAAGACAACTATACTCCATACTAACCTCTTCCTCCCCTATACTCTGATAATCCCTAAATATAAGCATTTATCCCTCACCCTCACTCAAATACTTTACCCTTCCTACATCCCAATCCTATATTTCCCTCAACCTACTCTTCCCTCATCTCTTGTCCCTCTCTACTCGAAGGCAAGAATGATTTCTTACCTCTCCAACCCACCTCCTTGAGTTCCTAGTCATCCCTTCCCCCCATTTTCCGAGAGACCTTGATATCTGAAGAATAGACATGCAGCAAAATGGGCATTGGCTGGCTCTCCTAATTCGCTTAGAGTTCTCTCTCGAAGTAACCCATTACAACAAAACTAAGCCATAAGAAGCTCCAATTACTCCACCAAGAGCAATTTTCTTGAAGTACAAATCACACTCTTGAACCCAGAATATGAGGAAAAGGGGAAATATTTCACTTCCTCAACCCCAAAGCTCTCCACCAAAGGACTCCATGGCTGGAGCCCTAGATGAAAATCAAAGGCATTGTGTCAGCATTATGATTAGTAATGTAATCAAAGAGTTGAGAGAGGAATTAAGGAATGAGTTTAAACAACAATTTCAAGAAATGAGTGACAACTTCTTCAGGGAAATAAGGGTGCAGTTCCAAGAAATTAGAGACTAGCTATACAAAGATATAGAAATTCTGAAAAGAGATGTAGCAGAGCTATCAGGATTGAAAAACATGGTTAATCAAATCAAATCCTCTCTGGAAGAAACCAACACCAGAGCTTGCTCTACTGAAAACAGAACATCAGCTCTTGAAGAATGAGTATCGGATAGTGAAGATAGGTTAAACAATGTAGAAATCAAAGATGATAAACCGGATAAACAGCTTATAATACATAACCAGAACTTCCAAGTAATATTTGATGAGATGAGGCATAATAATTTGAGAATCATTGGCCTGGAGGAAAACTCTGAACAGCAAACAAGAGGTTTAAAGAACCTTTTAAGTGAAATCATAAGTGAGAACTTCCCACATTTTTCTATCGATTCGGATTATCATGTACAAGATGCTTATAGAACTCCAAATAGACCTAATCAATTAAGAAGCTCGCCAAGACATATTATATACAAAATGAATAACAGAGAAATCAAGGAGAAAATTCTAAAAGCTGCTAGAGAAAAGCCCCAAATCACATTCAGAGGCAAACCAATTCAGATCACTATGGATTTTTCAGAGCAAACAATGAAAGCCAGAAGAGTTTGGAACAATATCTTTCAAGTGTTACAAAATAACAACTTCAACCCAAAGATAATATATCCGGCAAAACTCAGCTTCAAATATAAAGGGGAAATTAAATACTTCAATGACAAACTTAAGATAGCAAGATACATGAACACAAATCCGGCTCTACAGAGCATTCTCAAAGATGTACTCCGTTCTGAAGATAACACCAACAATTCTCTAAATCCTTAAACTAGGCTGAATCAATTATCACTCTATACAAAACAGACTTTCAAGATGACTCAAAACTCTGTAATCAATACAAAGTCTGTAAACCAGCCTCCCATATCTATTCTATCCTTGAATGTGAATGGTCTCAATGACCCAATTAAAAGACACAGACTGACCCAATAGATCAAAAAACACAATCCAACAATATCTTGCCTGCAAGAGACACATTAGACACCCAAAAATAGACACAGGCTGAAAGTGAAAGGTTGGCAAAATGTCTACCAGGCCTGTGGCCCAAAAAAGCAAGCTGGTGTAGTGATTCTAATCTCTGACAAAATTAATTTCCAACTAAAACTAGTCAGAAAGGACAAAGAGGGTCACTTTATCACACTAAAAGGGACAGTTCATCAAGAAGATATAACAATAATCAACAATTATACCCCCAATTACAACCCCCCAAATACATGGAAAAATACTTAAGGACATTAACCCCCTCATTGATCTCAACACAATAATTCTGAGGGATTTCTACACACCACTATCAACTCTAGACAGATCTTCAAAACAAAAAATAAATAAAGATGTCTCCAATCTGAATACTCTATTAAACAATCAGGCTTAACAGACATTTACAGAATTTTTCCTCCCAAGACAGCTGAATATACCTTCTTCTCTTCAGCCCATGGATCCTTCTCTAAAATAGACCACATTCTAGTTCACTGGGACAATCTTAGCAAGTATAAAAAAGTGGATATAATCCCATGTATTCTGTCAGATCATAATGTTATGATCTTAGCAATCAACAACAGGAGAAATAATAGAAACTATTCAAATACTTGGATATTGAATAACTACCTCTTAAATGAAGGATGGGTAAAAGAGGAAATGAGAACAGAGATCATGAAGTTTTTGGAATTGAACGAGAATGAGGAAGCAACATACCAAAACCTCTGGGACAGTATGAAGGCTTGCTTAAGAGGTAAATTTATAACACTGAGTGCATACATCAAAAATCTAGAAAGAGAGCAGATTAATACCCTTATGCTTCAACTCAAACAACTTCAAAAGGAGGAACAATCCAACCGTAAATCTAACAGAAGACAGGAAATCACCATAATCAGAGTTGAAATCAATGAAATTGAGAACAAAAAAGCCATTCAATCTATTAACAAATCCAAGAGTTGGTTCTTTGAAAGAGTGAACAAAATTGACAGACCCCTCACCAAACTCACTAAAAGGAAAATCGAAATGAAGCAAATCAACAAAATCAGAGACAAAAATGGGGATATCACCACAAACCCATCCATGACTCAGAAGATTATCAGAACCTATTTTGAAAATTTATACTCTACCAAATTTGATAACCTGGAGGACATGGACAGGTTTTTGAACACACACGACATCCCCTCTCTAACAGAGGAGGACATTGAAAATCTCAACCAACCTATCACAGAAAATGAAATTGAAGCAGCAATCAAACCTCTCCAAAAAAAGAAAAGCCATGCCCCGATGGATATACGGCAGAATTCTACTAAGCCTTCACAGAAGAACTAACACAGATTCTCTTCAAGCTCTTCCAGGAAATTGATAGAGAGGGAACACTCCCAAACACTTTCTATGAAGCAAACATTTCACTGATTCCAAAGCCCAACAAAGACACATCAAAGAAAGAAAACTACAGACCAATTTCCCTGATGAACATTGATGCAAAAATCCTTAATAAAATTTTAGCTGTTTGGATACAAAAGCACATTAAAAAGATAATCTATTACGATCAAGTGGGCTTCATTCCAGGGAATCAAGGGTGGTTCAATATACACAAATCAATAAATGTAATTCACCACATAAACAGAATTAAAAACAAAAACCATATAATCATCTCAATTGATGTAGAGAAGGTATCTGATAAAATTAAACACCACTTTATGCTCAAAACTTTGGAAAAGATAGGGATCAAGGGAAGATACTTTGACTATGTCAGAACCATTTATGACAGAACCATAGCCAACATTGCCCTCAATGGAGAAAAACTGAAAGCATTTCCACTGAATTCAGGTACGAGACAAGGCTATCCGCTATCCCCACTCTTGTTCATCATAGTCCTTGAAACCCTTGCCAGAGGTATCAGACAAGACAAGGAAATCAAAGGTATTTGTATAGGAAAAGAGGAAGTCAAGTTATCTCTATTTGCAGATGTCTTGATTTTATACCTAGAAGACCCAATAACATTGGCCAGAAAACTCCTAGAGCTCATAGGAGATTTTAGCAAAGTTGCTGGATACAAGATCAACTCCAGAAAATAGCTAGCATTTCTTTACATCAACAACAAATCCGCAGAAGAAGAAATCAGAAAATCTCTCCCATTCACCATCACTTCCAAAAGAATGTAATACTTGGGCATTAACCTTACAAAGGATATTAAAGACCTATTCAAAGAAAATTATCAAACACTAAAAAAAGAAATTACAGAAGACCTGAGCAGATGGAAAAACATTCCATGCTCATGGTTAGGCAAAATCAATATAATAAAGATGGCCATTCTACCCAAAGCCCTTTTCAGATTTAATGCAATCCCCATCAAGATACCTATGGCATTTTTCAGAGATGTAGATGAAGCAATTCTCAAGTTCATGTGGAAAAACAGGAGACCCAGACAAGCCAAAACACTACTCTAAAGAAAGGAAGAAATAGGGGGCAACTCAATCCCTGACCTGAAATTATATTACAGAGCTGTAGTAGCAAAAACAGCATGGTATTCGTATCAAAACAGAACTGAAGATCAGTGGAACCGAATAGAAGATCCTGAGAAAAACCCCCATATCTTTAACTATTTGATATTTGATAAAGGGGGCAAAAGTATAGTGTGGAAGAAAGATAGTCTGTTCAACAAATGGTGTTGGACAAACTGGACTGCCATTTGTAGACAACTGAAGCTGGATCCTTATCCTTCACCCTGCAAAAAAATTAAATCAAAATGGATCAAGGACCTGGATTTTAAGCCTACAACTTTAAATTTACTAGAAAAAGAAGTCGGGGAAACACTACACCTTATAGAAGTCGGCCGCTTCTTCCTTAATAGAACTCCTATGGTGCATGCTGTAAAATCAAAATTAAATGAATAGGATGCAATTAAACTGAAAAGCTTCTGCACAGCTAAAGATCTAGTTGAGAGCATCAACAGAGAACCTACAGAATGGGAGAAAATTTTTGCCTGCTACACCTCGGACAGAGGGCTAATCCAGAATATATAGGGAACTAAAGAATCTAAAATTCAAACTCTCAAATAATCCAATCAATAAATGGGCTAAAGATCTCAAAAGGAACTTTTCTCCTGTGGAAGTCCTGAAAGACCACAAATATATGAGAAAATGCTCTATCATTAGCTATCAGGGAAATACAAATCAAAACTTCAATGAGATACCACCTCACTCCTGTTAGAGAGGCAAAAATGAAGAATACAAACAAGGACAGATGCTGGAGGGGCTGTGGGAAAAGAGGTACAGTACTACACTGCTGGTGGGACTGCAAACTGGTTCAGCCACTATGGAAAGCAGTGTGGAGAATCCTCAAAAAATTAAGGATGCAACCACCTTATGATCCAGCTATCCCACTCCTGGGAATTTTCCCAAAAGACTTAGAATCAGCATATTATAGTCATGTGGCTTCATCAATAGTTATAGCAGCCCAATTTACTATAGCTAGATTATGGAAACAATTCAGATGCCCCTCAATTGACGAGTGGATACAAAAGCTTTGGTACATATATACTATGGAATACTATTAGTCCATTAGGGAGCACCATATGATATCTTTTGAAATCAAATGGATGGAGATGCATAGAATTATGCTTAGTGAAGTCTCCCAATCTCAGAGACTCGAGGGCTGAATGGTTTCTCTCATCTGTTGATGGTAACATATTTGGGGAGGCAGTAGGGCTGACGGCTAACCTAGCAAAACTGCAAATTGAATGACTTTCAGAGTATTAGGGGGATGGCTCTATTGGATACTTGGAGGTGCAGGAAGGGGGATGCG
>PVKS010017035.1:0-42806 GCA_004027875.1 Aplodontia rufa
TGGACAATGAGAAAGTTGGTCTAGTAGCATGAGTTAAATCCAGATAAGATGTAATGCTTTACAGTCTAATACTTATTTTAGAGTTATAATGGGAAGGGGAAGGGAGGGATAAGGGAGGGTAATTGGAGGGGCACTCCTGGGGATAATTGCAATAACCAGAATATATACACATTTTATACACATTTTATATTATTTTGTTAAAATCTTGTAAGGTTGTTCAAAAACAAAAAAATTAAAAAAAGCTGGAAACCTTCTGATCCAAAGATTTTGATTCATCATTAAGTTAAAAAAATACTGTGAGTCACTATTGGACAGATTACTCTATACATGCTTGTGGCTGGCTCTGGCCCCCTTGTGTCCATCATCACCATACATCAAGGTCCCCTGCTGTGTTTTCAGCTGATTGTAGTGAACATGGCCAAATGACCTGTGGGAAGCTTCTTCCTCAAAATGGAAACCTAAGATCAGAAGGTGACTACTCGGCTCAGTTAGGTCCTCATTTGGGGGAACAGGGACAGAAGGCACAAACAGAGCTGGATCATAACCATAGGAGAAGAAATAGAGCCACAGACTCGCCAAGAAACCCTTAATGGCAGAGCTTCAAACAGGGTGACTGCTGCTGGGAGACCACTCGCGTGGCCAGATGGCTAGTGCTTTCGCTGTGAACGTAGGTTACCAGGCTACTGTTGCTTTCTTAATGAACTTCCTTTTCTGTAAGACACGGTTCTAAGGACGTTGCATGAAACACTAGGTCTTTCCTGAATGTTCCATTTTATGTTTACAAAACTCCTCATTAACTGAGGTGCCTGATTATGTCTGGGAATATCATAATTATGAAGTTGATGGTCACTGAAGAAATCTGTGCTCTGATACATTTGTTTGTATAAACCACTTCTTCCTACTGCTGGCACCTGCTGACCCTCGTGCTGCTTGAATAGGTGGGGGCACCTCGGCCTGGTTGAACCAATCAGGTTCTAGACCAATCATGACAACTGCTTGAAGTAAGAGGTGTTGTAAGCTCAGTACCTGAGGTTCTGGAGGGAATGCCATCTCCTGGGGAATTCACTACCATGATTTGTAAAACTTGTCCTGACCAGCTTCTGCTCCTTTTCCAGCATCATCTCTTTGCGGTCTCCCTGCCAGGCTCTGTGCTTCAGCCATTCTGACCTTGCAAGTCCACATGGGACATGATCTGCATTTCCCCAGAGCCCTTGCTTGTGTTATTCCCTCTCCCTTTAGCCTTTGATGTCAGCCTTAAGGTCACTTCTTTAAGGAGATCTGGTACTACGCTTCAAGCAGGTGATAGCTCCCTGTTTCCTTTTCCCGCTGTTAACGTATTTGTGGCACCAACAGTATTATGACTTTTCTTCTTGCATCCTTTTCTTGACAAAAGGTGTCTAATAATGTACAGTGCAGGATTAGATTCCTTAGGTTCAAATTCTGGCTTTGCTGTTTACTAGATATCTGACTTTGATCATGTACCTTAACTTCTCCAAGTCTTAGTTTGGTCACCTATGAAATGAATATACTAATAGAATTTACTTTAAACAATTGCTATGAAATCTAAATGAAATATGCATTTAAATTGAGTAACAGAAGGTTTATCACAGATGCTCATTAATAGTTTCTGGGATAATTGTTATTTTTAGATCATATTTATTATTCCTTAATTTAAATTTTTGAGAGTAATAATCTAATGTATTTAGTTCATCTTTCACACCAGAGCTTATTGCAAGTAGCTGGTCAGCATATGAACTGTTTGTTCCAGAGGTGTGTGTGTGTGATGAAGGCTATAATGTTGTTGACTAATTCTGCTGCTCAGTTTCTTCCGGGTCGCAAGGAAGCGATGCACATAGACTGTTAAGAAGGATGAGAGCTTGTAACAGGAATAGAGATGGTGAGATAGAGGGAGAAAGGGTTATTTCAGTGGTCAGGTCACTTAGGAGGGCCTAATATGGGGTGTGAGACACACTTGGGATGTAGCCACTGTCACTTGGAGCCACCATTGAACTTGAGGCCTTTTCCTGTCTTTTTGTGCATCCTGAATTCGTGCTTGCATTAGATTATTTTCTTGCAGCACCTGTTTAAGTGATTTTTATTCCTTTAATTTCTTTCTATTATTTAGGTTACCAAAAGAAGTCTTTGAGCTCATTGTTTCAAGAAAATGATGGGACATCAAAAGGAGAAACAAAGGGTCTTTCCTTAATTTTTTTTTTTAGAGAGAAACAACTTTATGTAGTTTTTTACATGGCTTTAGTTGCTCCAACACTTAGTTGTGAATGTGGTGCTGGGGTTTGAACCCAGGTCCTCGTGCTTGCCAGGCAAGCGCTGAAACCTCTGAGCCACCGCTCCAGCCCTCCTTAATGTTTTTATTTCAAAAGTCTAGCCACTCATAGGAACCTGAGGGTATGTGTGTGCACCATGTGCCAGAGAATTCAAATGAGTAGATGGAAGGGGTCCTAGAAGTTGTCTATGGTTCTGGGTGACACCAGTACAAAAAATAAACCTAAATGCTGGAGAAATTCATCAGGAAGAGGCCCATGGTGAAGAAGGGAGATGACACATCCCAATTACATACGGGTCAGTAATCGAAGACCAGGAGTGGGACCTGAGGATGCAGATGGCTCTAAAGAAGCCTGGGAGAATAAGTGACAATCATAAGATGCCCTCACATTAGCACTCCATAAACTCCACCACCTGTCAGGCAATTCCTTCCAAAAGAGGACAATCCCTAAATTGCCTGAGATTAAACCCCAATAATATGGGTACTTGAAGTAAAGTTTGGAAATTAAAATATATATTTTCCACTCATTTGAGCTTAGAAGGCAACAGTCTTGTTTTAGTCAGCTTTGGGTTGCTGTAACCAAAAGACCTGGCATGAACAATGGAGAGGAGGAAAAGTTTATTTTGGTTCCTGGTTTCAGAGGTTCAGGCAATGGTCAGCCACTCTATAGCTCTGGGCCTGAGGTGAGATAGAACATCATGGTGGAAGGGTGTGGTGGAGGAAAGCAGCTCAGGTCATGACCAGAAGCACAGAGAGAGCTCTGCTCATCAGGGACAAAATACAAACCTCCAAAACCATGGTACCTGGTGACCTATCTCCTCTAGGCACACCCTACCTGCCTATGGTTACCACCCAGTTAATACATCTCAGTGGATTGGTCCACCAATTAGGTCACAACTTTCATAGTCTAATCACTTCTCTGAATAGTTTTGAATCCTCACATAGGAGCCTCATATCTTTTTTAAAATTATTTTTATTTTTTGACACCTCATATCTAAGCATAACCCTCCTCATAAATTTCCTAAAGTTAATACTCAGTGAGGCTGTTTTGGCCCTACTTGTTAAGGAATATGTGCTTTTTGTTGTATTTCACAATAACCTCCAGAGGTTAAGTATAGTCACAGTCTAAGTACAGTCACTTGAGTTCAACGACCCCTCCATCATTGGTCTCTTCAGTTACGACAAGGGTTACAGGTAACTGTACTTTATTGAAAAGAAATGTCAAGTACAGCAAGAAGGGGCACCTGGGACAACTTTTGTTGGAGAGTGACTGGGTTTGTGGTAGGCATGGAGGGATTTATAGATTCCTTAGGAGTGCTCTAGCTTGGACGTGCTTTGTCCCTCAATAGCTCATGTGTGAGACAATGCAAAAAGACTTAGAGGTGATGACAGAGTTATGAGAACCTTAACCCAATCGATGTGTTGATCTCCTGATAGGGTTTAACTGGGTGGTGACAGAAGGCAGAGAGGGTGTGGAGGAGGTGGGTCACTGGGGGCATGCCTTTGGGGTATAGATTTTGTATCTGGTGAGTGGAGTTTATCTCTGCTTTCTGATTTCCATGCCCTGAGCCATTTTCCCCCATCCCACTCTTCTGCCATGATATTCTGCTCCACCTCAAGCCCAGAGGAATGGAGTCGGCTTTCTATGGACTGAGACCTCTGAAACTGTGAGCCCCGAGATAAGCATTTTCTCCTCAGTGTTGTTCTTGTCAGGTCTTTTAGTCACAGGAGCAAAAAAGCTGACTAACACAGGAGGAAAGTTCCTTGGCTCATGAGGCTTTGGGGAGCAAGGCAGGATATTTAAGTGGACTAAGCTCACAATGCAGAATCCCAATGGGTGTGCTAATTAACTTCATATAGGATTTGTTTAGAGTTTTTTGAAAATCACTGATAGAAGTGTGGCATTACATATGGTAGTTGGGGGACTTTGAGGGAAGACTAGATGCCCACAAAACATAAATTTAAAAATGCAGGATTGGTGGAGAGTGGAGTAATTCCATTTGATGTTTGTTGCATTAATGGACTGAGAGTGGTGAAATTTTTGGTCTTCTCAGGGAGACCAGATGACAGCTAAACTCTTTTGGGTATTACCAAGTCGCATTTTTAAAAGAACACATAAAATAAACAGCAATCAAGAAATAAAACCACATTATATGAAAGAAGGCTGAAAGCTCTAGGAATATTTACCCACAAGAAAGAAGGGTTCATGTGGCAGGAGCCAGCATTAAATATTCAAAAGGCTGTCACTGGGAAGAGGGATTGCACTTATTCAGCAGGGCCCTGGGCTAGACTATGGTCGGCAGGCAGGATGTAGAGAAGACAAGTTTCAATTCACTACATAGAGCAGACAACTCAAACGGAGAAGTCTGAGGCTGGGATGGGGTCGGTCAGACAGGGAGTTCAAGCACAGATGGGCAGGATAGTACAGCGGTGCAGTCCTACAGTGTCAGAGCTAAGACCTCCAACAGGCTGCCTAATTTTTCTGCTTTGCCTTGACAATCTTTTAAAAAAATGGAGATGATGTCTACTGCACAATTATTGGCAAGGATTAAATTACATGATTATTTAGTCCACTCCAGTGTGTGTGTGTGTGTGTGTGACATTTCTGAACCTGAAGTTCTGTGATTCCAAAGGCTTTGGGAGAGGAAAGTTGAAATCTCATTAGCTATTTTTCTATATTCCTTCAATAGTCTCCAGAATTTTGAAATGAGCTTAAAAACATTTGAAGATGCTCCAGTTTCTTATGAAATTGTTTTGATATGTGATTTTCCCAATTTGAAAATTCAGTTTCTAACAGATGGAAAATATGAGATGCTCATTCTAATATCACCCAAGACTGAAAAATGACTTTATTCCTGCAGAATGGAGTATGGATTTTGTAGCTGAGTAGTTGAAAGAGACATGCAAGAAAGAGCAATCTCGATTCAGTCCCCCAGTTAGCAGCATTATTTGATTGTGTTTCCATGTCCTACTTGTTTTGGGGGAGCTCTGAGCCTTATAGGGCATGTTTATCAAGTTGTAAATAGCACCACTTATGCACTGCCTATGATAAAACATTACTACAAAGCTGAGCAGCTCTCCCAGTAGATGATTATTTCCCAAGATAAAAAGAGACTACCTGATGCCCAAGCAATTCATCAATTCAATGACAAATTAAAAAAAAAAAATCAGACAAACCCCTTCTCTGGTGTAGAGCAAGGAAAATATTTGGTCGATTTGCTTTTGGCTGCAAACACAGCCATGGCAAACCTGAAACAAAGGTGAGGCAGTACTCACGGGAATTTTCATTATGATGTAATTGTTTCTTCTAAACTTTCTGTGTGGATTCCTATATGCTCCCCAAGTTACCTATGGAGGTGGAAATTAAATGGTCTCATCATCATTCAGAGGAATGGATCTGTTTGCTAACAGCAATAGTGGTTTTCATTTCAAATTTTGTAGCACCGTGCAGTATCAATAATGACAACTTCTATCGATGGGATGGAGAAGATTTGGCTTGTAAGGGAAGGAACCCTGTCTAGACACCAATACACTGCGGAGCGACACCTCAAAAAAATAAGAGCAACAGCTATTTGAGTTTTATGCTTCTAGCTACAAACAAGTGGAGTGGAACAACTGTGCACTTTGAAGTCGGGGAGACCTCATTTACTTGTTTACTTATTCAACATGTTTTTATTGAGCCCCTGTGTGTGCCAGGCACTCTGCTAGGCTCTGGGGAGTTAACTCCAGATGGACAGGCTGCTTGCTCCGACAGATATTACAGTTTAGTAGGAGAGTGGAGGTGGAGAAGCCAGGCAATAAACATCAATATTCTTCAAATTCTGGCCTCTGTCTTTTCTCTTTTTGCGACCTGGGGTAAGTTAATCACTTCATGATGTTTCATGAGTGGTGGGGAGTCAGCAAAAGACAGCTCCCTTCCCTTCTGTACTCCCTACCATACTGTCCCTAGAAAGAGGACAAGCTTGCTTCTTCTCAGTTTTGGTTGATGCCTTTTTGGAGCCAGGGAGATGAAGAGCCTTGTTAACCCTGCGAGCTGTAGGTAGAATCAATGAGCTGGCTTTACTGTCTCATGTTCCAGTGCGGACTTGTCTTCGTATCTTTCAGCTTCGTATCTTTTTACTCTCCATTTTCCGTTTTGCCTTCCCAAAGAGAATGCGTCTGGATAAATAACTTCCAACCCGTAAGAGTTATAATAAAAAAGGCCCACTGAAAATACCTTGTCCTGCCTACCGACAGATTTTACCTTTTGCTGAATTCTGCCAATTAAGGTGTTGAAGAAGAATTGTAAAGTGTAGTTCTTAGAATCAATTCTAGTAACTAGAGTTTGTTTTGGGGTACTGTTAGTAGGACGGTGTGCTGGCCTGGATAGAGATCAGGGCATAGAAAAACAGAGGATGAGTTAATTGGTGAGGCCTGTACCAGTTAAGGAAGGGGATACATTTTGATAAATGTATCATTAGGCAATTTCATCATTGTGTGAACACTGAGGAATTTATTTACACAAACTAAAGCCTCCCTGGCATCACTAGGCTGTACAATGTTATAGGACCAACATGGCATAGGCAGCTGTCACTGATCAAAAATCACTATGTCACTCATGACTGTGTCATTATTAATTATGTTTTAGTTTTAAATACAAACAATATTTATGATGAATAAAAATGTATTCTCTAGTGATTTTCTCCAATAAAATGTGCCTGGAGTTTCAAGCAATTGCGTTCCAACACACATGTACAGTAGCCCGTGGAGAAGTTGAGGGAATGGATGTGACATACATTCAATAGGTCTTTCACCTTTTCTCACTACCCTTCTTGTGCTCCAGGTTCTTATAATTTATACTTCATCCTCAGTATTGAGGTCATAAAACATGCCCACATCTCTTCTCCTGAATAACGTAACAAATCTATATTATGTATATTTACCTTAAACTATTAATGAATATTTTAAAATATTAACAAAACTCCTGCTCTCCCAAGAAGATCTATTTATTGCTTAAGAAGCTGTCAGTTAGCTTTTTAGTTGTACACTAACTGGGGGAAAAGGAAACAACAAAAATGTGGAAAGGAATAGAAAAGACAAAAAGGAATTTTCATTGGAAAAAGAAAAGAGTTACTAGCAGAAATTTTAGAAAAAGGAAGGAAAAAGAGAGCCTGGGTTAGAAACTTGGAGAGTGTGGAGGTGGCGGGAAGACGATTTTGTGGGTAGATACTGTATGTGAGATACACAGGGAGAATGATGAGGGAGGCCATAGGCTCTGAAGAAGTTTGGCTCTGTATCTAGAAGTATTTACTCCAGGTCTACTTTAGGAAACTACAGTACAGTCTTAAATTATATTCCAATAACTTCTGGGTAGATTTTTTCTCTCTCTAAGGAGAGTTGGGGACCTCAGAATGGTTTATAAAGCTTATCTAGCTTATCTTTGAATAAAGAATTTAAACCAGTCTGGCATTTTTGTGTCTTAAAATTCCCTGTCTCTCTGGAGCATCTTTAAAGACATTTATGCAGTGTTGGGAAAAAATAGCTGGAAATTTTGGGGCTAGGGTGTAGCTCAATGTGAGAGCCCTTTCCCAGCAAGTTTGATTTCCAGCACTGCAAAAAATAAAAAAATAAAAATCAATAAATTAAAAATGAAATAAGTTAGCTGGAAAATCAAGGGCTTGCAAGTGGGACTACTGTGGGTTTGAGTCCTGACTGCCAGTTTGCTGGTGTGTGGTGTCTACTAGGGCAAGTCACATCACCTCCAGAAGACTCGGTTGCCTCATGTAGAACATGGGGTTAAAAGTGCCTACTCGGCAGGGCTGTTCTGAGCATCCGTATGGAAAGGCTGTGATTTATCACTGCATCCCTTCAGAACACAGAAGACCCATTCAAATTGGAAAAACCTAAAGACAGTGTAGGAGCAGCAGGATTATTTGGCGGGGGGAAGCAAGCCGAGATAGTGTACAGGAAAGATAGTGCAATATTTTGGGGTTACCAGCTTAAGGACTGAGGATCTGGTAAGGAAGATTATTTCCTAGGTGAAAGAAAATTAGCAGAGAGGTGCCGAGACCTGTGGAAAGATGTGATCAGTCTTTGGCGACCACTGAGAGACAGGGAAGAGAACAGTTCAGCTTGCCTTCCTCTCTGCCTCTCTCCAGCTTCTTCCAGGGTCCTCTGCAGATTACACGCAATCTGAAGCCATTTGGTAAAGGAATCATCTTAAGGTCACAGGAGTGAGCTGTGGAGCAGACTGGAGAAGGATCAAGAGTGGATCTGGGGTAGACTGAGCATACCCATCACGCATGGTGTTATTCCTTTCTTCCCTACTTTTTTCCTTCTCAAAAGCATGGACAGAGGGTGTCCATCCTCTGACAGAACAGGCATACCGGAGAGGTGTCACTAATCACTGAAGGGCTTCCTTTGATGTAAGTTCTGTGGACTATGATACATCAAGACATAGCTCTGGAGGTGGAAACGAAGAAATATCCATCTTTATTTAGAGGAACAGCACAAGGAGCAGAGCTGATCTACTGGTTAACTCTCCGTGAGAGTGAGTAATGCAGAGAACTTGCTATGCTGGTCAGAGATAAACATGAGGTCTTGTTTCAGCAGTGGCTTTTCAAGTTTGTCTCTTGGCAAGAGGCTGACTTTGGCAGAGGGTATCATGGAAACAGGGCAAATGCCCAGGCACACAAGCCAGTCACAACTTGTTGGATATATTTTCACCTTCCAGTTCCTGACCCATGGGTACCTGACAAAGCTGCAGCTAGGACATTCTTTCAAAGGACTGACTTTATAGAACTTTTCAAAATTTGCAAATAAATTAAACACCATATTTGGGAAAATCAACGTTTTTGTATTCACTTGGGCAAAACTTTGATTCACTCTACTTGTTGAGATCCTGTCCTTCAGATAAATGACTCTTCGTTTGGACTCTGGTACTGACCTGAATAATGGTCTCCTTAAAGATATATCCATGTCTTAATCCCCAGGACCTGTGAATGTTTTCTTGTTTGGAAGAGGGCTTTTGTAGATGTAATTAAGTTAAGTATATTGAAATGATGAGATCATCCTGGATTATCTAGATGGATCCTAAATCCAACTGCCGGAGTATTTGTGAGGGATACACAGAGGGCACACATAGTGAGGGCACACATAGTGAGAAACAGGCTATGAGAAGTTGCAGGCAGAGAGATCAGTGATGAGGCTCACAAGCCATGGACACTGGAAGAGGCATGGAACGGATTCTCCCCTAGAGCCTTTCTAGAGCATGTGACCCTGGTTGTAGACTTCTGGTCTTCAGAGTTGTGAGAAAATAAATTTTCATCACTGCAAGCCACCAAGTTTGTGTTAATTTGTTTCTTCAACTCTAGGAAATTAACACAGCTCCTATGAAACCATTTGTGCAGACACCTTGTCTGCTAAACAGTCTTAATTCTAGCAGCCTGAAGAGGTAGAAGCAGTTCACATATTGTGTCCTTGAAAATTGCGTTCTCACCTTAAATCACCGATCAGTAATGTGTGGAAATAATATGCTAATTAGCTTGATTCAATCATTCCACATTGTTCAGATATTTTAAAACATCATGTTGTATACCATAAATATATACAATTTTATTTGTCAATTTGAAAGTGATTATAAGAAAAAGAGTAGTTCAAAGAATACACGTACTGGGATATACTTCTGAGAGGTCATCCTAGAGAGATGGGCTCTCTGATCTACATCTTCAGCACTTGCAGTAAAACATCAAGCACTCCAAGTCTACATTTTCTTCCCTCTAAAATACTTGTCCCATCAGGGCTGACAAAAAGATCACATTATATAAAATAGTATAGTGCTGTCCGCCAAACCATAGAATGTTATGTAGTCACGCATAGCTGAATAACAGGGACATTAATAGGGATACATTCTGAAAACTTTCATTTGGTACCAGTGTCACTGTGTTCACATTATTGAGTGTACTTCCATAAAGGAAGCCGGCTGTTTTGTCACTGGGCACTAGAATCTACGGGACCACTGATATATATGCTGTCCATAGTCTACTGATACTTTTCATGTGGTGTGTGACTATATATTTCACTGTTTCTAAGTAAACGCACAATATATATTTATAGAGTTAAGTTGAATTCTGTGAACTCAAAATTTGTGATGATTTGTAAAATTGCTACGCAGGAGTCAGAAAATTAGAGTTTTAGTTCTGGCCCTGCATGTGGTAACTAGGTACACAACTTTGGAAAAAAAATTGATCTGATAAAGTCACAGCTTTCATGATTGTTAACTAAAGGAATTGGATTTGATAATCTCTAATTTTCCTCCCAGTTTCCTGATTCTATAATATTTTAATAATATTGGCAGGAGAGTTTTCTCCTTTGGTGACTTTTTTCCTTCTCATAGATTAAATTCTAGTAGTCTCAACTTGTCCCCTGAGTTTCAGATAGAACCAGCTATATACATGTTACAAAGAGTATAAGTGGAACTTCTCTGAGTGTAATGATGGGTGACACAAAGTTAATTTGCACCACAAATATTTTTAACAAAAAGAAAAAAGTAAAAATAAAGGGGAATTTATTGATTTCACTAAAAAGTCTGAGAGTACAGTTAATTTTAGCTTCAACTAGATTTATGGCTCACAGAGGTCAGCTAGGTGTACTTTGTTTCTGCCTCTCAGTTTTTTTCCTCACAGGTTGGCTCCAGTCTTCAACCTTACATGGCATAATACTGTCAATTCATTTTTTTTATGTGTGTGAAGGGAAAGTAAAAGAAAGTAAAAGTCTTTTTCCCAGGATGCATAGCAAGAATCTCATTGTACCATATTGGCTCTGATTGGCTAATATTTATATCTCGAACCAATCACCATGATCAGAGAAATTAAGTGCACTGATTGATTTAGAACAGGTCATATAAGATTCATTGCTAAGCCAGGATATAGTCAGTAGTGCAATGCTACTCTTCAGTAATTTTTAAAGCTAATTGATGAAAGCATTATATTGAAAAAGGTAGGAGTGTTCACACTGGAAATTAAGGCTTTGTTTTACTTTAGAGAGCTGATTTAGGAGGATACCACTGGGAATAGCTCTGCCCAAGCATAATGTCAAAGAGAAAATAAGGGTAGGATTTCCTTCAAAATAAAGGAGGCTATTATTAAAATGAAGAAAGAATAAATGGTGCAGTGGCAAATAATTATCCACTAAACCTAGAAATTCAACCTGAAAATATTCAGTGTTGAACTTAATCTCTCATACCTCCACCTTTTTGTCTCATGGGTTTTCTATCTTGACTGATAACCAACATTGCAATCAAACATTCAGGCTTAAAATGCAGCATTTAATATTTGGATGCTTTTCTTCCCATCATTCTTCACTTTGTCCCTTTGCTACTTCTTAGATTCACAGCTTCTATTGTTGCTGCCAATTAAGTAACTTGACATGAGCAAGTCTGATCTCTCCTTGGACTGTTTCAGGATCCTTGGAATTTGTCTGCCTTCAGTCTTTTCCTTTTCATATATCCAGTTGACAAACACCAGGGTCATTCTCCTAAAATGCATCTGGCTAAATCATTCCTTATTCCTAAGTCACTTTCTATTATTTGATTGATAAGTCTGTGGCTCTTCCAAAACTGATTCAGAAATTGTTGGAAATATCTTTCTTTATGAGTCAGAACTTAATTGTCTTCCCATTGAGTGTGCACTAGAATGTAACAGAGGTGATTGTATGCTACTTCCACTAATAGGGCATGAAGGGCTCTACAGGTTTCTCCTTGCTCTCTCTCGGATCACCCACTCTCAAGGAAGCCAGTAGTCATTTTGTGAGAATACTCAAGCAGTGTTATGGAGGAGTCACATGGGAGGGAACTGAGATCTCCTGCAAAAGCCAGCCTGGAGGCAGATTGTCCAGCCCCACTAAGAATGTTAAATGACTGTCTTCCAGGTTGATGTCTTCTGGGACGTCAGGAGAGGGTCTGAACAAATATACTCCCAGGGGAGGGAGGGATGGAGGGAGGAAAGGAGTAGCACTGGAGACTGAAAAGAAGCAATGCATTTCTGAATATGTCAAAGTGAGTCCCATGACGATATAAAACTGTAATGTACCAATAAAATCAAAAAAGAAGGCACTTCTAAGTGCTTGGCCCATTGAAGTGGAGATAGTGATAATTATTGCTTTTAAACTGCTAAATTTTATGTGCAGCTGAATCTGGTTTAATCTGGTCTTAACCTACCACTCTTTTCCCTTCATCCTTCTATAATCATTGTATTTATACTCTAGCATTATCAAAACGCTTATGTTATTTTTATTTGCATCTTTATATTTCTGGTGTCTGTGTTATTCCTTTTTGTTCCTTTCTTTTCTTTCCTTTTTCCTCTTTCTCCTTCCTTCCTTCCTTTCCTCCTTCCTTTCTCCCCCCCACTCTCCTTCCTTTCTTCATTTTTCTGGCTAGCTTCATCTTTGAAACTCCAGGGTAATTTCTCCAGTGAAGACTTCTTTGACCCTATCCCTTGTGTTGATTCTTTCTTTGTTTTTTAACATCAGTGCTCTTTCATTGAGCGTACCACTTTTTGAAAAACAAAGTCTGTTTTTGCAGGGCAGCCTACACTTCTTGAGGGCAGCTGCTGCTACTCTCCAGGATACATGTCATTTCCCATCACAACCTGCCCACTCTCCCACCCCATGAAGAGGTGGGTTCTGCATCTCCTGGCCTTAATACTTCAGGAAGTTTTACAACTGCTTCAAGCAGCAGCGTAGAGCTAAAGTGATACTGGGTGGCATCAAAGGTAAGTCACAAAATCCTGGATATTTCTGCTTTGCTCTTTTTAGACTTTTTTTTTTTTAATTCCGTCACCATTCTGTGACTAAGTCCAGCCTGAAGAAAGACCTGCACAGAGAGGAAGCAGGGTCCCAGTACACAGACAAGCTGAGCTCCTAGGCAAGAGCCAATGCTGACTTGCCAGCCATGTGACAGAAACATATTGGAAGTAGGTCTTCCAGCCCCTAAGTGAACACCCCAAGCTGGTGCCACATTGATCAGAGGTGAGATATTTCTGCTGAACCCTGTCCAAATTGTAGAGTTTTGAGGGATCTCAGTGATTGCAATTATTTTAAGCCACTGTGTTTTAGGATAACCTCTTATGCATCCCTATATAAAAGGAGCATTTAGCACAATAGCTGTATCATAGACACTAGATATTCCTAAGCTGGCCAATGATCTGATTTCCCTGTGCACATTAACATACTTGATCTTTTTTTTTTAAGGGAGCGAGAAGGAGAGGGAGAGAGAGAGAGAGAGAGAGAGCGCACAAGCCTATTTTTATTTATTTTTCATTTATTTTTTTTTTCTCACACTGAATTGTGTATGTGGTGTTGGGGTTGAATCAAGATCCTTGCGCATGCCAGGCAAGTGCTCTACGGCTGAGCCATCACTGAAGCCCCCCACTTGATCTTTGAACAGATATTGAAATCATCCATCTCAAGATAACTTGTATTAAAGCTGTTTCTTCTGCTTTGAATAAGCTTCCTGCTTTCTATATATATGTACCTGCTCAACACCCATGCTTCTGAAACACTCTAGTTGAGTCCTCTCTTCTCCATCTCCTTCATTCTATCTTCATTCCTTTTAATAAATATTTCCTGAACATCTATAGTACAAGATTTCAGGTACAACAATATAGAAAGAGTTCTCATCTTCTTGGAACTTTATATTCCATTAGGAAATTCCGGTCAATAAAAAAATAAATAACTTTCAGTCAATCAGTAAATAAGTGCATATTTATAAAAAATTACAGAGTGACTTGTTATTAGTGCCTTCAATGAGGTCAATGGTGTATGATAATAGAGAATAATGACGGGGTGGAAGGGGTGAGAGTTTTAGATGGAGTGCCTAGGAATGATCTCTCTAAGGGGCTGACATTGGAGACCTGAACAGCTAAGGAGGAACAGGTCAGGAAGGAAAGCCAATGGCTTCCTGGACAGAGGAGACAGCAAGCCTCTCAACAGTCTTATGATTTAGTTACTTCAGTTATCTTCCTTTAGAAATGAACAAATGGAGGCACAGAGAGCACCTCATGTTCTACTGCATCATCTCACTTGTATAGAATTGTTTTTCTTTATTCCTGTTTCTCCCTGAAGCTCTCAGACATCAGGGGGTGTGTGTTCTTGTACCTAGCTCCCTTCGCCATCTCTGGCTTGTTGCAGAAAGTAAATTCCTACCTGCTGAGCAAGTAAGCCTTCAGGCTTCAACTTATTTGTCACACTTCTGTTTTGACAAGACAGAGACCGGAATTATGGAATCCTGGCTTTAGGAGCACACCCACACAGCTGAACTTGGACTGTCCTGAGCCCGGCTAGCAGGGCAGCTAAACAGCTCCATGAGATCAGATCCCCACATGTCAATCCAGTGTTCCGCTGCCTAGGTCACAGTGAGACCATCTGTGGTGAATTGGCTTGGTCTGTTTGGTCTTGGAAGCTTAGCAATGACACAATACAACCTTTATTAACAAGACTACTCAGAGAGTGGAGCATTCTGACTACTGAGGCGGAAAAAGAAAGGTCCTTTGTTAAACTCTTTCAGAAAAATCCCTCTAAAATGTGGTGGCTTCTGTTCTGCCTTGGTGAGGTCTATGCAGAGAATGACTTGTGTCTTGAAATTGAAAAGCTGGTGATTCTCATATCTTACAACGTCACTAATTTTAGGTCTTTAGCCTAACACAATTATTCTGGAAAGACCATGTGGGAAGAGATTGGGTTAAAAGTGTTCTGAAACTGAGCCTTACTTAGCTTGATGCTCATTTAAAAATAACAGAATAATAAAGAGGGACTTATTTCCCCTCAGAATTGAACTTTTCTCTTAAAAGGAAAGTAATGGAAAAGGGAAATTAATCAAAGATTCTGGTTTTGACTAGAATTCTAAGGCTTCTTTCAAATCTCAGCTTAATTTCTTCTCTAGAAACATTGTAGAATGATTTTTACTTAATCAGAACTATACTTAACTTTGCTTGGTTTAGTATATATAACTTTCCATTGGCCTACAGAAAAAGAGAAAGAAGGCAGGGGGTACTCAGTGATAAGGAGGCTGATAGAGAAAGGATTATTCTGCATCTTTCAAGGAAGTCTTCAGAAGATTTAGCATGGGAGTACCAGGGCTTGAAGTGCATGGAGATAGAAGGGGACATGATGTGACTTGAGCAGACGCTGAGAAGGTCCTTCTGCCAAAAATAGATGCACCTGCTTATGGATGTCTGGCATTCCTTTAACTCAGGGACAAAGCCAGAAAGGCCAGCTGTTCCCTTAGATACCCTTCCCACAGGCTTGCTAAGCCAGAAATTCCAGCCTTGAACTTAAGACTCAGTTTTCATTCATGACCCACCCTGAGCACGTACTTCCCTCTCTCCCCTATCTCTAAAATAAACGTGTTAACAGAACTTTTCACTATAGCAGGAATTACATAGAATTGTTCAAAGAACAGAAATTGGGGAACTAGGAGTATTAGGAGTACCCTCCTTTCCTCTTCTCCCTTTGTAACTCTACTGGTCAGGTCTCTAATGGTATTTGTAGTAGTTTCCTCTTCTATAAAATAAAAATAGCCAAATTGGCAGGACTCTCAGGAGGATTAAATAGGGACAATGTTGAAAACTGGTTAGCAATAACCCAAATGTCTATCAAGGTGAAAATGGTAAAATAAACTGGAATATTCACATGATGCCACTGGGCATAGCTGGGAAAGGACACAACATGTCTATATAGACTGGTACACAGTGACATCTAGGACTTGTAATTAAGGGACAACAGCAGCAATGCAGAGCAGTGTTTAAGTATCCTCTGATTTAGAAAAGAGAACAACTAGAAAATGCACATTAAGCTATAATTTTAATAGCCAAACTAATAAAAATTGTTTTCCTATGGTGGGATGGAGGGAAAAGGGAAGTAGGGGATATGAAAAAGCTAGACTTCTGAACACATCTTATTTTACTTTTCAGCATGTAAAACAAGTTAAAAAGAAAAATAGTATACCAAAATGTAATAATTCTTTAAAGTTTTTATTAAACAAAGAAGAAACCTATCTGCACATCAGTTCTGTGGTATGACAGTCTCAAGAATCATTTCAAATGACTTAAAAAAATCCCTGAAGATTCAAATAGAATTGAACATACCTAGGGAGATAGAACTTAAGAAGAAAAAGAAGCACGAAGACATGGATTCTGTTGGCTAGATTTTAGCAGTGATAATTATATTATTATTGCGAATAATATTGTACTCAACTAGGATATAAAGGAACAAAGGAGTAAGTTAATATCTTTAAAAGAGAGATTTTCAGAATAAGAAAAAGATACATTTAAAATAGACGAATTTAAATTAAAAATTTTGTGATCTTTATTTTGAACTAGAAATATTGGTATGAATTTATAGTTTCTTATATTCTTTCTAAAAACTACAAAATTCCTAGTTATTCCCTCTGAAGAGGCTTAGAGGCATGACCAAAAGAGTAGTCACGGCCATTCTGAGTACCAGCATGTGAGATCTAAGTACCACTTCTACTAGAAGGGAACGAGGGATCCTGGGAGAGACGGCTGATTCTAGACAGATCTGGGGCAGGAAGCATTGGAGATGAGTCTGGGACTTATCATTGTGCTTGAAAGCAAGGATGTGTTAGACACTGCAAGCAACTCCCACTGGTCAAAGTTGGTAAGAATGTAAAGCAAGTAGTGACTGCGACACACCAGAAGCCACACGCAGGGTGCTTGGGTATCAGCTCATTGTTCTGAAAACAAAAGGAAAGAACCGAATATTCATACTGCCTTTTATTAATTCATTTTTGCTTTGGTTTCAGGGAATCAAATGATTGATAAGGGAAAACTCTCCTCTACTGAAGAGCTCTAACAAATAAATGCTGGAGAAATGACACAATGAGAAAATCTCTACAAACTAAATGAAAGAAAGGATTATACACATTGATTGCTACAGTTTTGACAATGTTTCCCCCTCATCTGTACCCTGTATCGCTATATACTTCTAATAAATGTGGAAAAAAAAAAGAAAGAAAGGATCTAGGAAACCACCTTTACTGGTGGCCAAAAGCATTATGTGAAGACTGATCAAAAACTTGACAGTGAAGGGATCAGATAGACAACACTCAAACCCAGTAAGGAGTCCTTACATCAATAAACACGGACAATGGGTAATCATGGGGCTTCAGGCAGGATACAATACCTAGAACAGAGGTTACCATACACTCAAAGAAATTGATGCTATGATCCAACTACACTTTTAAAGTAAATGGAACTGAAGAATAAAGTAAATGGTACCAAAAACAGCAAACAACAAATCTATAATTTGGGGCATTTCACAGGTCAAATGATGTATCATTTTTTCAGTGTACAGAAAACATAAAATCCTTATGTGGCGGGCCTGGAGCAGTGGCTCAGTGGTTACAGGGCATGCCTAGCATGCACAAACAAGTAAGTGAGTTCAAACCCCAGCACCACATACACAATGAAGTCTCGGAGCATTGAAAGCCATGTGAAAAACAAATAAAATTGATTCTCTCTTTCTCTCTCTCTCTTTCTCTCACTGTCCCACTCTCTTAAAAAAATCCTTATGTGGAAGTAGGATAAAGGGAATTGTTATAGAGTCCAAGAGATGCAGAAGGCCACCAACCAAATGCAGTGGATGGGCCTTACTGGATCCTGATTAGATCAAACTAAAAATGCACTTTGGAGACAATTAGGTAAATTCAAATGTGGTTTATTGATAAAGTGATTTTATAAATAATTGTTAATTTTATAATGTAATAATTTTCTTGTAATATTGTAACAAACTCATTTATTAATGACACATATGGGAGTAATTAGAATTAGAAGATATGGCATTTGAGACATGTTTTAAAAATATAAGGGATAGATGAAACAATATGGGCATTCATTGAAAATGATGATTCTTTTGTGTATAAGAATGAGAAAATCAACTGTTTATAACACATAGCAAACTTTCCTCTTATTTTATTGTTTTTCTTCTTTTTTAAAGAGAGAGAGAGAGCGAGAGAGAGAGAATTTTGTGTATTTTTCATCTGGTTTTTGTTTTTCCTTCACTTAGCTGTGTATATGGTTCTGAGATCAAACCTGGGTCCTTGTGCATGCCAGGCAAGGCCTCTACCACTGAGCAACCTCTCCAGCCCCATATCCTTTCGTTTTTAAACCAAATTTTGTTTGGGTCACCAAGGGAAGGGAGGAGGAAATGGTTGCTGGGAAGAAGAATAGGAGCATGAACACACGCACACACACGTGCACACACACACACACACACAGGCCTAAGCCTGCTGGGATGATCTTTGCTATTTGTCTGATTGGACAGTCCAGATCATGGGTTGCTGCAAATGTGCATAGTGTCTGTGAAAGTTAGAAACAGAACTTCTAGGATGCATGGTGAGGAGGCAAACTTATTGGATTTTAGCCCCTTACCACCTGTTTTAGTCATCTTTTTATTGCTGTGACTAAAAGTCCAGACAAGAACAATTTTAATGAGAGTAGGTTAATTTGGGGGGCTCGGAGTTTCAGAGGTCTTAGGCCATAGAAGGCAGGCTCCATTCTTTGGGGCTTAAAGTGAAGCTGAACGCCATGGTGGAGGAATGCGGTGGAAAGAAGTGGCTCATGGACTCACATCACAAAGCTGAAAGAGACTTCACTCACCAGATACAAAATTTATATCCCAAAGGCAGGTCCCCATTGACCCACCTCCCCCAGCCACACCCTCCCAGTTTACAGTTGCCACTCAGTTAATCCCTATCTGGATTAATCACAGTTTGGATTTCACCACTCAGCCCTTTTGCATTGCCTCACAAGAGCTTTTGGAGGACATCTCACAAACCATAACACTTTCCCTTTACAGAAGATTTTGCAAAGGGCACCGGTGAACACAGACAAATGAGGTGGGCCCTGGCTCCACTGCCAATCATGCAGAGCAGGAAAATAGAACCTTGAGGTTTTGAAGTCTTTGACAGAGACAGCTCAACTTCTTACATATCCCCTAATTCTGCCTTCTCCAACCATAGATAAGAGAGTTGAAGATTTGCACGTTCTTTGTCCTAATTTTAATTTATTTCGGTAAAATATAATCAGTCACAAGAGGATGAATAGCAACAGATGGTCCATTGATGGAATCTGTTCAAGTCCATGTGTTGATGCCCAAAACATATCAAAAAGATGCTAGGAATGTGGGCTCAGGATGGGAAGAGGGTGCCTGTATGAGCTTAGGAAGCCATGCCCTGGCCTTGCTGCAGAAACCTGAGTACTGGGTGAAATTGGGAGCTTTGCTGGTCAGGAGAAAGGATGCCTTGGATATGGATAAACTTTAAATTCATTATCTGCAGATAAATCCCAGGGTTGGCCTGGAACTGGAAGTAGCTGATGAATGATGCTCAGAACAAAAACAAGCAGCAGGCCGAGTTTAAATATTATGTGAAAGATAATACTGAAGGCTGAAAGTGGGCTTCCTCTCCGTGACTGTGGACGAGAGCCTGCCCAACAGCTGTGGCTGGCTCTGGGGAACATCTGCAGACTTATTTGAATTGGGCTCGGTGTAGGACCTGCTTTTACCCACTAACCACTTTCCGATCCTCTCAGCTTAGCAGGATGGGAATCTGGCCCTTGGCTGTGTAGGAGCAGGGGCCTGGGTTGAAGTTAGACCTCACAACATATGGTCAGGAGTCTCTTTCACTTGACAAGGTCTGCCACCACTGTAAACGAGTCACACCTTGGAGTCCACAGTCCTCCTTCCTTTAGTAGTCATGGGGCATGTTATGTAGCCCCTCTGAGTCTGACTTTCCTGTTCTTGGCCCAGGTGGTAACACAGGGTGATTGGGAATACCAGGTCAGATAATATAATTCGTGGGATTAGCACATTACATCCTTGGAGGAGCTCGCCCCTGTGCCAGAAATAACTTGTGGATTTCATTCTTCATTCAAAGAGGACTAGAGCCAGGGCTGAGTATGTGCTTCTGTGGAAGCTTTGTTGGCATGTTCATTTATCTTGCAAAAGGACAATTGTGATTAATCAACTGGAGCAGAATGTTGGCTTAGAGAACTCAATGTAGCTCAGCAGAAGTGAAGTGGCAGCTACAAATTGAACTTTTTCAGATCAATCACACTTTTTTCTTTTTACACTGATTATTTTTCTTCTCCCAGAAAGTCTTAAAGCATTTTATCCAGTTCAAGTTTTACTATTAGAAATGCCCTTGTTCCCTTTCTGTGAATCACCCTTGGATATGTGCAGAGCGAAGAAACTTGGTCCCATTCAGTGAAGCGACTCAGGCTCAAATTAGACAAAACACTTCAAGCAAATGATGTGATCAGTGCCATTCAGCTTTCATCAAATCTGTAGGATTCACTGGAAGTCTATAGTTGCTACAGTATTTTTTATACTTCAGTATCATTTGAGTACTCAAAAATTGGTGATAAACCAATGGAAGGAAAGTTTTGCAGCATTCTCTTCTCCAGAGGATATCGGAATCCTCAAACCCTGAGTACCAAGAGGAAACTTCTCCCAGAAAACAAGAAAGTCTATAAAAAGTGAGCTATCTGATGGGGAACAATGCAGGTCCATTGAAGATGATTCCGGGGTAGTTACTCACCTTCCGCCTTACAAACTGCTTTACTTTCTCAAGTGCTGCTCTGTTCCCCTCTAAAACAAAAATCAAGGGGCTGGAGCGGTGGCTCAGTGGTTGTGGCACTTGCCGGGCATGTGCAAGTACATGGCTTCAAATCCCAGCACCCATGTATACAACTAAGTATCAGAGCATTGAAAGCCATGTGAAAAACTCAGTAAAAATTGATTCCCTTTTCTCTCCTTCTCTCTCTCCTTCTATCTTAAAAAGAAAAAAAGAAAAAGAAAAAACAAACAAACAAAAAAACAAAAATCAAGAAACCAAGTCCTGACTACACACAGTCCTTTGCCATTGCTGCCATCTAATGGTGTTAGGTGGCAATACAGGACAAATTGAAGGCCTCAGGTGGTTTGCTATTCCTAGCACATCTAATGATCCTATAGGTAGATCAGACTTAACAATAAGAAGAGGAGATGATTGGTTATGTGATGTGATGTTAGGTGTGGAAATTATGTGGTGACAAAGAAATTCTGGCCACTCATTCAAATACCATTGTCTACAGGAAGGCTAGCCCCCCATTAACGCCATCATAACATGTCCCTTAAGTGCTTACAAAAGAGTGTTCTTTAATGGGGGGGGGGCACTAGGGTAGGAGCAATATCCACCAACATCCTTTGGAAACAAACTGACAGTCCCTTAAGACACAGAGACTCTGTTGACCCCCCTGGGGGCAGGAAGGACCTCACTGAATGGTAAAGATTCTTTCCATATGACAGATTCTCTCACACTTCCCAAGTTACAGTAAAATCACCAGTACTTGAGGTAAATGGAGTTTCTACTGACATATGCTATGAAAAAACTCTCCAATCCATAAACTCATATTGACTACCTAATTTCCTTTGTCTGAGCTCAGATTTGAGCAAACCCTTGAGCAGTGTTCTCAGAACTCTTACTCCATATTTTATTACTACCCAATATGGTAAATGCCAATTTTTAATGCTTCAATAAAAGTTTTAAAAATAGCAATTATAATTTTTGATTGATTATTAAATTTGCTTTGCATGGTTTCAGCTTACACATTTTGACTCTCATATGCTACTGTGCTAAGTGAGGAGTGTTGGTACTGAATATGTGGAATGATGTCATTCCTCATTCAATCTGTCATTGTTTAGGAGATATGTCAGGTTTAGAGGAGTCACTTGGGCCTTAAAGTGTTTCCCTTGCAGTTTATGTAAGCTCAGGAAATAGGTTATATGGATTTAATAGCCCAGTTTTAATTAAACTAATCTCCATATGATAGACCAAGTAATTATAAACAAAGAAATTTCTCGTTTGCTCCAAGAAACAATTACTAAGCGTTTGTGCTTAAGAACAAAGTGGAACTACAAATAGTAGGACCGTAACAAGGAAGATGGAGGAAAAAATTTCAGACAAAAGTTTAAAAATCTTAGGTCCTGGTCAGTTTTTGGATAAGGAAAGATATATTGATCAAATCTAAAAATTTGAACTAAAACATAAAGGCAAGCTTTAACATGTGTTAAAAGATTATAGGGTAACCACTGGGAAAAAACTTTAAATTTCATAAATTCTGAAATGAAATTAAGATGACTTATTAAAAGGTACACTTATATTAAAGAAAAATAGCATTAGATGGTCTTTAGAAAGGACACACCCAAATCACAAACACAATAAGTTTAGCCAAAAAGTGTCCTGAGTAATGAATGATATACCTGGAAATTAAAAACAGAAATAAGGGAGTTTAATCACCATTAGATTAAATAAAGTTCAAATAATAGACTAAAAGAGGAAGAAACTTCATATGACAAATGGGTGTGTTAACTTTTTGTTGCTGTGATAAAAATACCTAACCCCCCAAAAAAAACTTAAAGAAGGAAAGATTTATTTTGGTTCACAGTTTTAGGGTTTCAGTATATGGTAGACTGACTCCATTGTTTGGACCCAAGCTGCCACAGAACACTGTGGCAGAAGAGCATGGTAGAGGGAAGCTGTTCAGTTCATGGCAGCCAGGAAGCAAGGAAGGATCCAGGGACATGATACAGTCCCAAGGGCACTGCCTCAGGGACTTACCTCCTCCAAGGATGCCCCACATGACTAAAATTTCTATTTCTTCCCAGTAACCCATTCACATTTTTAATCCATCAACTATTGATCTACCAATCAATAGATCAGTGAACTGATCTACCAATGGGGTCAGTGTACATATAATCTAATCAAGTCCCCAAAGTTTCACCTATGGACATTGTTGTACTGGGGGCCAAGTCCTTAAGTACACTAGTCATTGCAGGACATTCCAGATCCAAACCACAACAATGAATGTTAATGAACCCAAAATGTACAATGCTCAGGGATATTTATATATTTAGTAACATAGCCTTGAAATAATGAAAGGAAAATGTGATATAATTTCAAGGATGAATTCATAAATATACTGCAAATAATTTTGAGAAATTCTTCTAAAAATTGATAGATACAAACAAACCAACAATAAAAAGGAAAGTGAGATTTGAACAAAACAACAAGTTCAATCTAATACTTCTCAAGTACACATGAAAATTTACAAAAATTTGTTATCTATGAAGTCACAAAAGAAATCCCATAAATTCCACATGTCTGATGTTATTCAGATTACGTTCCCTGACCAAAGTACAAAAATTGGAACATAAAATTAAATTATGGTCCTCCAGACCACATGTTTTTGGATATTAAGAACACATAATTCTTGGAAGATTTTTATTTTGGTGGCAATCCCATCAGTTTGGGAACTGGGCAGGATCCATGCCTGCCTAAACCCAAGAGCAGGTCCAACAACTTTAGACCCAACTGCATATTCAGAAGCAGCCTCAGTATCCAGCTTTTCTCCAGCTCAACCATAGTCCCTGAGGTAGTCCTTTCTAACCAGGAACTTGGCAGGAGCCTTGCCTACCCACTCCTCTGGTAACAGGCTCACAGATCAGGGGCTTGACTGTGTATCTGGAAGCAGCCTCATCACCCAGCTCCAGCCTTGCTCAACCACTGTCCTAGAAGCAGTCCTGTACATCAGAAGACATAGGAAGACAAAAGAAGTTTGTAAAAAAACACTGGAAGAGAAGAATTCTCCTTCAAATGCACAGACACCTATATGAATTTGCAAAGAACATAAATAATCAGGCAAATGTGATACTAACAAAGTAAACTAATGAAGCTTCAATACTGACCCTGAAGAAATGGAAGTTGATGATCTTCTTGATAATTCAAAGTAATCATGCTACAACAGAATATGAATGGACAACTAAATAAAACCAGGAAAACAATACATGGACAAAATGAGAAATTTTCAATAGAAAAAACTAAAAAAAGGAACTAAAATCCTAGAGCTGAAGAATAGAATAAATGAAATGAAAAGTTAAATAAACTCAGCAGAAGAATGAATGAACGAACATGAAGACAGATAATTTATAATTAATCAGAAAAACAAACAGAAAAAAGAAGAGGGAGGCTGGCTATGATTATAAAAGGGTTGCATAGGAGATCTGTTTGGTAGAACAGTTATGTGTCTTGACTCTAGTGGTGGTTACATGGATCTGCACTTGTGATAAAATTGTGCAGAAGTAACACACACACACACACACACACACACACAATTTATAATTGCGTGTAAAACTGCTGAAACCCAAATAAGATCCTTGGGTTTTGTTAATGTTGATGTTGATTTCCTGGTTGTGATTTTGTACTATAGTAATGTAAGATGTTATCATTGGCAAGACTGGATGCAGGGTATACAGATTTATGGGTTTATTCTCTGTATTTTTTCTTGTAATTGCACACAAATCTACATTTATCTCCAAATAAAAAATTCAAAAAAGAACATGCACTTACCTCTAAAGAATTGTTAAAAATTTACAATTAAAATATGAATATTACTAAAGTGTAGAGCATGATGACAAAATCTTATGGAATGCGGGCTAAATGGGAAACGAAAAACATGATTGTAGCTACAGTTGCCATAGAGATTAAAAAAAATTCTAATAGGAGCTGGAGATGTAGTTAAGGTGGTACAGCATTTTTCTAACATGCATAGACCTTGGGTTTGATCCCCAGTACTGAAAAAGAATACTACAAAAATTCCATGTAAATAACTTTTAAATTTAGATGAAATGGATTACTTTCATGTAAAGTATTAAAAGCCATATATTGCCAAAAACTGATGAAAAATCTGAAATATCCAGTGTAACAAGTATAAGTAGCCATTAAAAATCTCAAAGTCATTGGTCCCAATGACATTATAGGTGAGCTCTATCACATTTCAAGGACAGAAAGTCCTACATAAATTTATTCAACTTCTTTTATAAAGCTCTTATCAGTTTGATATAAACATAGGACAAGAGCAGTTCAAACAGGAAAGTGTAAGCCAATCTCATTTATAGAGAGACATTGAAATACCTGATATTAATAAAAATGCAACAATATTTAGAAATATAATTGTGACAAAGTAGTTTTATTTTAGGAATATAAATTTATGGCTTAGCATAAAACTAAATCTACCATTATAAAATTTATCAGTTAATCAATTTAAGGGAGAAAAAATACACAGTAATCTGAAAAGATACAGAAAAAAAAATCCTAGTTGATGAGATTTAACCTTTGTTTATTACTAAAGGAATTCCTAGTCTACTAGGGAAAGGAGGGAGCTTGCCTAAATATTAAAGGGACTCACGCTTCATCCCCAAGCCTGACCTATGCTGTATTCTCACTGCTCACTGTAGGTCCTGCAGGGCTAGGACAGAGCAGACAGCAGCTGAATGTGCTAGTCTAGAGGTTTACAAAGCACTTGGATCAGCGCTATTGGTCCAAGTTTATGGTAATCAGTTTTGGAAAAATATCAATGCTATTGGTTAGTCCTGCAATCTCCATTCCAGTCTTCCCCGCTTCCATTTTCTCACTTACTTGTGAGGAAGTGGGAGGTTGAGGACATGGACCGTGGGTGTTGGGGACTAGGGTACTGTGTGGAACAGATGTCTGCCCCTGGCCCCGCAGTGTGCCAAGTCAGTGCACACTGGCTACTCTTGGCCCTGGCTGGTGGGTCCTGTTGTCCATGCCAGCATGGTGGGCTCTGTGTGGCCAAGTCCCATGCTTGTCCTGAGCTCTAGCCTATGCTGGTCACCACTCTGGGAAAAGGGCTTGTCTTCACTGGGACCTTAATCTCAATGGACCGCATCAATGGACTTCGTTTATCCTCCAACTTCTGGTTCCCCTTTACAGTGGGAGCTGTTGTTAGGACATAAAAAGGTAACAGCAGGGTGATATTTATTGCCCTGGCCCTGGTCACCAGGTTACACAAGCTAGCTACATTCCCCTACCAAAGTCAGATGTTCTCCAAATGCTACCCTGTATGGTTTCAGGCTATGCATGCTAATGGTTTCTGGCTCTTGCTAAAAGGGTCTCCATTATGCCCTTTAAGCTCTGCTCCAACCTTTGTAAGCAGTATCACCCTTGATAGGCTGTCCTAAAATTATCCAATTAGAGCATTATGTTTTTATTTTGAAGCTAAAACATGAGCTTGTCTATACTTGAACTTCAATTTTTCATAAACAAGTAAAAATATAAAGAAATAAATGGTAAAATATATACCAGAGCAGGGAGAGAGGAAAGAATTTGAATCTGGCAATGTGGGAAGAGGATGTCTGTACTATTATAACTCTTATGTTTTAACAATTTAAATATATTGACCAAATGTAGTTTTGGGTGTTGAGTAATGGGTGTTTCTTGCTTTTATGCTGGGAATAAATGTGTAAAATGGCAACGATTTGTCACTTAGGTATGCTAGCAATGCTGAACATAGGTAACACTTTTATGAATTGCATTTCTATTTTTAGAGTTCTTTAACATATATAACAAATCAATTTGGTTATTAGATGGGAATTAGGATGTCTGTTTGGATTAAGAGGATCTGGGAATAAGTTGTAATGTTATACAACTTAATACAGGTTTAGAGATATTGTGGGAAGGGGAAGGGAGGGATAAGGGTGGGTAATTGGGGGTACTCTTGCGGGTCAGTCTAATCTTCAGAATCTATATACATTTTATATTATTTTGTTAAAAACTTGTATGGTTGTTCAAAAAATAAATTTCTCAATTAAAAAATATATGGTAGAGTAGTTTCTACCCTATTTTTTGCAATGTTCTCTTGACTGTTTCCTAAGTGTATTCTTCCATAAAAAATTTATTTTGATTTAAATACTTATATTTTTATAACTATTATAGATGCTTATTTAAAATCTTAATTCAAAGAAGATAATAAAATTATAAAGAATTAAAAAAGAGGATCTGGGAAACCTAAACTGTAAATAAACAATTAACAATTAGATTAAAGTTGATTTATTACCATGGTTAATTACCTTAGAGAACCCATTCCACACTCCAAAACTGACAGATTTTGTGTACTTTCTTCATAGTGTATTGTTAAATATAGCCATAGCATTTTTGATTTGCAGAATAATTTAGATATATCTTTAAATAGTTGAATTATTCCATAAACTTACTCATTAAGTTCTACTATTTTGATGCACCCTTTATAATAATGCCTAACAAATTTATTTCTTTTGTTCATTGTTTTAACATCTTAGGAAATACTTAACAAATAATTACAGTGTGCTAGTTGTTATTCAAGCAACTTTTGAATTTCGTAATACATATAGTTTTAGTTGCTCTGAGAAATTGTCCACAGATTGGTATGTTCCTTTGGTTAATTCATGGAGCGCATTCTCTCCAAAGGTGTAGCATCCCTCACCTGGGCTTTCTTCTGGCTGCTAGGAATTAGAAGCTAGATTTGGTATTGAAATCATTGCCTTTATTTCATGCCATGTTCATTTGCTGAAAAAAAGTAGTATTGTGGGAGAGTTTTTACTGTTAACGTAAGGATGCTTGTGAAAGAAGGGTTGGCAAGAGAGCTAAAAGAGCCGAGATGAGTCTTAGATCCAAGGAGCTGAGAGAAGGATGAACCAGTGCTCCCAAATTCTGAGACACCTTCTCCCCATGTTCAAGGCTGAGGCCCCTGGAGATTATCCTGGTTGCAGGCTTCTTTACTAGGGAAAAGGGCAGGATGGAGGAGCAAGTTCTGCGATGCTAGGTGTGTGTTACACAGGAGTGTGATAAGGTGTAGAAAAAGACCTGCACTCTTTCTCAATTTCTCAACACTCATCCCTGGGACTCCAGAATATTAAGGTGCTCTGAAAAATTCCAAGAAGTGACGCAGAAGAGGAAAAGATCTCATCTCCACTGTGCCAGAGAAGTTAACCCACAAACAGAAAAGCCACAACCATTTTACGGAGCTGCCATTTCCTGAGCACTTAGTGTGTGCCCGGAAGTTTGTGTACATCATCTCTGATTCTCCTTAGTGTACATCATCTCTGATTCTCCTTCATGTACATCATCTCTGATTCTCCTTCATGTACATCATCTCTGATTCTCCTTTGTGTACATCATCTCTGATTCTCCTCCTTTGTGTACATCATCTCTGATTCTCCTTCATGTACATCATCTCTGATTCTCCTTCGTGTACATCATCTCTGATTCTCCTTCGTGTACATCATCTCTGATTCTCCTCCTTTGTGTACATCTTCTCTGATTCTCCTTTGTGTACATCATCTCTGATTCTCCTCCTTTGTGTACATCATCTCTGATTCTCCTTTGTGTACATCATCTCTGATTCTCCTTCACGTACATCATCTCTGACTCTCCTTTGTGTACATCTTCTCTAATTCTCAAAACAGCTTTTTTTCTCATTTCAATATGAAGACATTGAGACAGATTAAATATATTGACCAATAATATACAGTACACACATTGCAAAGCTCTTATGTAATGAAGACATGATTATGTTACTAGGGACTCATGTTAGTTTCCTGTATTTAGTGTCATTACTGGGCAGAAAACCATTTGCTGTCCCACATCATTCCACCCCCCCACACAATTAACTCTTGAGGCTTGGGGGTGGAGCTCAGTTTACAGTGCTTGCCCAACAGGTGAGAGGCACTGTGTTCAAGCCCCAGCACTGCACAAAAACAAAACAAAAACCTGAAAACCTGATCATAATATATATTCTTTACATAAATCTTTTATTCTGAAGGAAATTCAAATAATGTTTTCTCAGTGTACTGGTGATGTTGGGATAGAGCCAATATTTTCTTTCGATGATGTCCTGGGCTTTTACTGGGGATCTTGAGCAAGCCTACAAAGAGCCATGTTGCTAATCATGCAAATTCTTCCCATCTGCAAATGTCCATAAATTACCTTCCTCCAGTGTAAGTGAGAACGGCTGGCCCTGGCATTATATGTTGTGAATGATTCTCCATTAGTGTGAAGCCACCTACTTTGAGTAATTAGGACAGAGAAAGGGAGTAATGGGGCATTCAACTGAAAACAGCAGACTGTATCCAGATCTTTGATGGTTGTATTTGAAATTTGTTCTATAATTTCTTCAAGGGAAACATTCCATTTTCTAATTATCTTCTTGGGCTTGCACAAAAGTGATTTTGTATCTCCTTGGTTCTCTTATGAGAATAAAATGGGTAAGTGGCCCAGATGTTCTGCTTAGCAAGAAAGAAGAAGAAGAAAAAAAAAAAGGACCAAGGTTAAAATGTTTGACTATAAATGCAAATATAAATAATAGCCAACCTGTTACATCTTACCCTCACTTTCCCAAAGGGTTTCATTGTTTACACTTGGTGTGTGCCAAGTATTTAGAATGCACTGAAGTTGTTAGCCATTTTTTCAAGCTGTTTTCGGAACATCCTTAATTAGTACTTTCGCTCCATATGTGCAAACGAAAGCACCTTGTGTTCACCCAGAGGCTCCTAATGCATCTGAGGAAGCGTGTTCTTTTATGAACAGTAGTTAGAACATTCTTTAATAGGTCTCTCTTCAAACTCCTGCTAACAGGATTTGATTAGTAGACATTTTATTGCTGATGATTCAAAGCTAATGGCCTACACCAAGCCTCAGAGGATTGTCATGAATTTCATATCAATGTAGAATAACTTGAGGCTCTACTTTATGAAATAATGAACTTAAAACATCAAAAGCTGCACACATGGTTATGTGTGTATGTGTAAGTTACATACTAATGGGTGTGTATGCAAAATATGTGTGCATTGCATATTAAATACCTTATATATAATACAAAAATTTGTATGTATGTATACACAAGTTGTTCTGTATGGTCTCAGTTGAACTTTTGATTATTATTCATTTATTATTTTACTGGTAAAAGCTTTGTCATTGAAAAATTCACATTATAATCATGAAAAATTTTTGAAGTCTTTTGAGATATACTAACTGAAAATTCATAAAGTTCAAATTCAAGATTTCATTTACTAGATCTTATCAAACAGACATGATTCTAACTAGGTATATCTGAAACTGTGTGACCAATTGATTATAAAGTTTTGATTTTTACCTACATGTTCAGTAAAGTTCAAGTATAATTATTATACTGAATGACATATACATCTGCATTTAGTAGACTCCATTTTAGGCTCTTTTGGAAGTGGACAAAAATTTGGCAAAAAAAGCATGGTTTGAGTAAATTAAAAAGTTAAAGTATATTTATTGGTATGGTAATGATAATACTGAGTTATACATTTAAGTGTGCTAAGCACTTTGTTTATGTTTTATTTATTTGATGCTGAAAACAATAAAGAATTAAGGTAAGTTGACTCTATACTCATTGTATTAGGCAGGGTTCTCTAGAGGAGCAGAATCAACAGGATATAAATACAAGATTGACTTACGCACCAGAGGCTGGGTACTCCCACAGTGGCTGCCTGCAGGCTCAAGGGCTGGAAGCACCAGTAGCTGTGCATTCAAGATGCTGAAGCCTCAGACCCAAGTAATCAATGATGTTATCCCTGTTCGGCCTGAAGGCTTGAGAACACCATGCAAAATGGCTTGGCAGAGTCTGCATGAAAAGGGTGAAGGAGCTGGAGTCTCACATCTAGAGGAGCAATCAAGAATCTTTCAAGAAAAATCTTGCTCTGTGGCTGCTTTCTCGTCCTTTCTGCTTTTATTCCATACAAGTCTCTGACCTACTAGAAGGTGCTGCCCACAACTAGGGTGTCTCTTCACTTCAGTTGGTTATTCCCCATGCCACTCATTCCTAGAAACACCCTCATGGACACACCCAGAAGATTCAATCTTAGGAGCGTCTTAATTCTAGAGGCATCTTAATCTAATCAAGATGATATTCAGATTGACCATTACTCTGATCCAGCTTTTATTTTTGAGTGCTGACCACTTGCAGGCTTTACCTCTCACTTTGCAGGAACAGAACTTAGTCTGAAAGAAAACAAGTAATTCTCAAGTCACACAGCCTGTGGAGACAAGCCAAGCACTCTAGTCTGATTTTAAATACGGTCTCCTTTATCAGGAAGGCAATTCCTTCTTATACTTTAAAACAACTCCTTAGAAGCTTTAGAAAAGGCCACATCCTGCTTTTAACCAGTCTTTAAGGTAATTAGCTCTTCACCTTGTGATTGATTTAGAAATCAATTGCAGTGGAATGTGTTGGATACTAAGTTTCTGAGCAACCTAGATGATCTTGGGCAAACTGCTTAGCCTCTCTTTTTCATCTGTAGAATGGGAATAATAACACTTCTTATTGGATTGGTGGGAGGATCAAAGGAGGTCACACAGCTGGAGTCTGTGTAATGGTGCACACCACTCACCTAGTGCTCAGGTCATGTGATTATTATTGGCATCAGTGTTAGGAATAGGAGTGATTTACCTTGACTTCTCATTTCCCTTCACCTTGTCCTGGTTCTTGACGGGTCCCTATTTCCTTCTTTTACAATTCTCTGTGCCTTTTATTTTTACTTATTTCTATGGCTCTTCTTTTTTCTTTTCCCTCTCATCTTTCAGAAGTCTCCTCCTGACAAGTTCCACAGAATGGTCCTCCTCACGTGTCAAGGGTGGAGTCACTGTGACTGACCATCTCCTTTAGGTCTACATGGTTTACGTAGGAAACACAACCCCTGGTTACTGAGATCATGTTGTGTTCTTCCTGGAATAAACTTGGGCCAGGTATATCATTAACACTCATAATGAAAAGGGCAATGAGACTACTTGTCTATGCATAATTCCTACTGGAGACAGTTGGAATTACCCTAGACCACAACTGCAGAATCTTACCAACAATAAGCATATTCGCATTTTTTCAGTGTTTTCAGTTGTCACCTCAACTAAATTGCCATGTACATATACATTGAGGCCTGACTTCAAAGATTTGAAAGTAACTTTACAATCCCTCGAGGACAACTTAAGTCTCATCACAGCAATTCCTTGTCATATTCCCAAAGAGTGTGGTTTGCTTCTTATATTAGAAGACTATAATTATTGCTAGGATAATGACAGTCCCTCTTAGACCCACAGAGAATTACTGGAGCTTCCATTCTGTGGTATGGTGATGGGGGAAGTAATGGACAATGAGTATTTTGCATTAAGTTATGATTCTTGGCATTAAATGGGGTGATGGGACAAAAGAAAATTCGTGAAGACATCAAGGGAAAATTAAGTACAAAAAGATGCAATGGCTAGAATTATGCATGAAATAGTCATTAATAACATGAATGACAAAAATAGAGTCAAGGGAAGAGGAATAAAAACCATCTCATCTGTAAGTCTGAAATAGGTTTCCAATTTCAGATAAATAGGAATCCAATGTGCTCCAATAGCACGGTCATGAAATTTAGGCTTATGAACTGGAGGGTAGGAGGGCTGGGGAAGGTGGATAGGAAGGAAGCATTTAATATGGCAACAAAGGAACTAATTAAAGAGTATTTTTTTGGCATTAAGGGGAAAGAAGCTTTTAGACTGCATCTGGAAGTTCTCTTTTATAATTGTTCAGGGTTTACAAATCCCTATTCACTCTGCAGTGGGAGACAGAGCACTCCTATAATTTTGGCACAGGATTTCAGCAGGCTGTTTTACTGAAGCACACAGAAAATGTGTCAAAAATTTCAAACCCATAAATCATGATGACTCTGGCCTCTTAAATTTGAACAATTGTAAACAAAGGGACTCAGAACAACTCTGGGTAGATTTGGATTGTTTAGGAAGCAGAAATAGATGAATCTATTTCCACCAGTTGGGGATGTGCTGATTTATCCATTAATTCACTCGACCAAGATCCATCAGGACCTGCACCATGCCGGCCACTGTGCTAGAATCTAGGTGGGAGGGAGAATGCAGAAGTCGTCCTCAGCTATTTGGCTCTAGAATTATTTTAAAGAGCATTCATTTAAAATTTCAAACCGGCATAACAAGAAATACTTAGAGACGGAAAAAACTATGGGTAGCAGCATGAAGCATCTGATTGTGTGGCTTGCTCTACTAGGCAGGGAGATGGGAAAGAGTTAAGCAGAAATGTGAGGTATGACATCTTCATTCAATCACGATCTGAAGGGAAAGTGAAGGTTTGATGAGGGAAAGAACATAAGGCATTTAATAATCTGTAGGAAAACATTGTCAATACAAAATTATTCCATTAATACCACATGACTCCCACACCACGGTTTTATGGCTATTCGTTAAATTTCTCAAGGGAGAAAAATCTGATTGGTCCAGCTTGGGTAAGGCAGCCTCACTGCTGATAGGGCAAGATCAGGCATCCAAGCCCTATAGCCCAGGGCTTTTCTATGGATGAAAAGTTGACAGCTTCACACTGTGAGCCTGCCATTTCTGAAGTGTGGGGTCTACACTGAATATTGATCCCTTTGCATATGCTGTGGCCCTTTGGAAATCAGTTCAATGAGTGAATAAATGTTAAGTGCTAATCTAGAGAGTGAGTCTATGGAGTTCTAGACATGGTGATGAGAATTCAGGAATTCAGAGTTGTTCTCTAAATGTTGTGTAAAAGGATAGACTTTACTCTGCAATATGCAGAGTATGAAATGAACTTGATCATTTATTTCTCTAAATTAAATTAGTCAATCCAAGTGATCCCACTTCTATGGACCAACCTGGATGGTAGGAAGTGGAATCTCAGGATTTTGGGAGGCCTTTTTCAGTTACAAGATTAGACAAATATACTAAGGTACCCTTATAAGTCTATAAAACTTGAAAAGTTTTGTGTTTACACCTGGCTCATAAAGTCACCTTTAGGTGAATGTGAATACTTCCACCAGTTCCAGGTGACCTCTGGATGCAGCAATTGGTAATCCACCCTCTAACATGTTGAGCTGCCCCAAGAGGGTCATGGCTGAAGGCTGCAGAGGTTCTACCACTAGTAGAATCCTCCCTCCCCCAAATTGCCTTCTCTTTCCTTTGTCTTAGTGAAAACAGCCTGCATGCCCCCATGCATTTCTCCCCTCAATTTCTGACTTTGAACCTAATTTTTTTTTTCTGAAAAATGAGTATTTATGTGTGAAGTAGACTATCATATGTAATAATAGGTGTAACTGTAACCCCAGAGGAGCCCCTCATCTTGCTAAGGAAGGGAGTAGAAGCCCTCTGGAATTGTTTCATGCAGTAGAACAATAAAGCCCTTTTTTGGTCTTGTGACATAAATAAATAAATAAATAAATAAATAAATGCCATTAACTACCCTCCAAATAATAAAACATGCAGGCTTGGCAATGTCATATTTTAGCCTAATAGAAAACATAAATTATTACAGTACATATGCTATCTTGCCATAAATAGCCCAAAGTTTCCTGTTTCTTCTAGGCTAATTTTTTTTTAAGAGAGAGAGAGAAACAGAGAAAGAAATCAGTTTTATTTAGTTTTTCATGTGGCTTTCATTGTAACGCTTCGTTGTACACTTGGTACTGGGTTTCAAACTCAAGTCCTTGTTCATGCCAGGCAAGCATTGTAACCACAGAGACACTGCTCCAGTCCCTAGCCCAAATTCTTTAAATTTAAATCTGTTAAAAGAAATCCTATGGTTCCTTTTTTAGATTTGGTCAATACTATAAATATCCTCGAATATAGTGTGTATTTTGCTTAGATCTAAAGAAACTGCTAAGATCTTTAATTAGACAAAAACATAATATTGTTGGTTCAATGAGGCAAAAGCGCTTGAGATGGGGGAACTACATGTTCCATTGTTTGGTTATATTAATCATGACCATTTTGTATCAGGGAAGCTTACACCCTTGACCTGCAATACATTATGATCTTTTATCCCATGCCTTAAAACTTTGGGTATGACAATGGTCAGTTATAGGAAGGACGCTTAACCTTGTGTTGACTCTATTCCTGGGGTGGTGGTTGCTCAGGCTGCAGTATTGAGAAGGATGCTGAAGCTGTATCTGGGCTCAGCAGGAAAGAAGGATAAATGCCTTCTGTCACAGAAGAGAGATAGTGAGGAGCTGGCAAAATTTTAGCACTTTTTTTCAGGTATCAGACAGAAAATTCTTAAATTACCAAAACATTATTTTTGTCCTGCATCCTTTTCCTAAAAATGTGAGCTAAGATGAAACTTTTTTTTTGTTATAAAAGAGGGAGCTATGTTTTTCTTTTAATCAGCATTTCAAAATTATGTAAGAACAAAAACAGCAATAAAATTTTATTGGTGTCATGTGATATTTTTGCACCCTTAAGTTCCAACCCTTTGAATTGCTTAAATAAATTACTTTAGCAAATAATCAGACCATAATGTTCCAATTATATTGTTAGTGCTTTACAAATAAACCACATAAGTACGTGGCATTTTCAACTCTGAAAAATGCCTGAGGATGGCTGAACATATGGTCTATAAATTTACCTAGTGGTTAAAACTCCAGTTTCTCTCTTTAAGGGCTGTGATCAACTACTCCTTCCCCCACAAATTTCATATTTAATAAAATGAAATAATATGTGTTTGATGCTAAAATAACTTGCTTCCTCAATGAAAAAAAATCCAACAGCTTTTTTTTTTGTTTGTTTGCGGGACAATCATAACCACTACAAGAGTAAAGCTTGCACTCTTGTCCCAGATTTGGTGGTGACAGGTAAGTAAAGACTTGGTCTTACAGCAAAGAACAAGAATGAAAACTCCACTTCAATGATTTACCTTCTGACACAGACACACAATTTGAACAGCGAGGATTGGAAGGAAAAAGGCATAAATGGGAAGCCAGTGAGTTTCTTTCTTTTTCTTTTTTTTTGTAGTGGATCAAACATTACCACCTCCATGACTATTTTTCATGATATTGGTATTGTGACCCACCGTGAGAAGCACTTTTACAACAGAAACATATTTTACATCACAGCACAGAGCATTCACACGTATTTACATGTGTATACAGCTGAAACAAGGGTTTTCTTAAGAAATACTGGTCTCTACTATGTGTGTCTATGTGTTTTACATTTTATGCATTCCATTTATTAAAAGAAGCAGTTATAGTTAACTGAGTTGATTTCACCCTTCCCTAGGGGATTGCTATGCATACTTACGAAAAGCAACTAGACCAGGTGCTTTGAAATCTTCACATTAACTGCTTATTTTGGCACCATACATGTACAGTTTTTGAATAATTGCCAAGTTTGAAACAGCATGATTAAACAATTATGTAATTATTAAGCAAATACGTAATTATGAAGGAGAGTTACTCAGAGTGGGAAGAACTGAGAAGTTTGAGTTCAAGTTTTGCCTTTAGACACTTGTCATGCAAGAAAAGCTTGTGGAGGGCTAGTTTTGTGCAAAGAACACGTATTCTGTAGCCCTGCCTTGGGTCTGTATTCTGGCTCAGACTTGGGTGGGTGTCATGGGCAAACTACTTGATTTCTTTGATTATCAGTTTTCTCACCTGTAAGATGGAAATATTCCCCTTCTAATTAATATAAGGCTTATGGAATAAGCACTCAATAAATACCAGTTATTTACTTTTGAAAAATCTGGAAAAGTGTCAGGCAAGGTGTTTTCAATTACCTGTCTATAAATGCAGGTGGTGAAGCTGTCACAGTGTTGGCTAATGCTTACTGTACACTTGCACGATCCCGACCCTGTGCAAACACTTTACTGTGTTGTTAACCTTTATAACATGGGAGAAAACATTACTATCATTTCTCCTACCTTGTAGATGAAGAAATGGAAGTTTAGAGAGCTGAAGGAGCGGAGCTGGCATTCCAGCTCAGGTGTGTCTGCGCTCAGAGCCTCAGCAGCTGTGCTGAAGGGCTGTCACTGGTTCTCTCCTCCCTCAGTAGCCATGTGACTCTCACCTTCCCTTATTTCATATTTGTACTGAATTTTTCCAATATCTACCCCTTATAAAATAGCAGTCCCCTCTCACTCCCACACTCCTGTTTGCCACAGGTCTTTAGTTAGCATCATAGCAACAGCGTCATTTGGCACTTGTGTGTGTTTCTTAACAAAAGCTCCAATAGGGTAGGGCCTTCACATTATTCACTGCTGCGTCCCCAGAATGCAAACCAGTATCTGGAGCGCATAACATAAGCTCCAAAAATATTCACAGTTGGTTAGTAAGTGAAGTGATCGAGCTAAATGAAGCAGAAACAAGCCATAGGAGAATTAATATTAAGCAAACTTTACTTGGGGCTGGAGCAGTGGCTCAGGGGTTGGAACACTTGCTTGGCATGCACAAGGACCCCGGTTCAAACTCCAGCACCAACATACGCAGCTAAGTGTTGGTGAGACAAATGCCAGAAGTAAAAGTAAATAAAACAGATTCTATCTTTCTTTCTCACTCTTTCTTAAAAAATTTTACTTGCAAACTTTCATTGTCTTTAGATTAATTCTGATATTTTTAATGTGTGAAAGATGTTCTCTGAGCCATTGTTTCTCCTAAGATGATTTGGGGAACTTCTAGTTCTTATCATGGGCCTCTCTCTTTCTTTAATTTCAGGTAGTTTGGTGGGAAACGATCAAGTAAGTGATGTTACTATTTGCTACTACTGTCTAGATGAGTAAATGGAACCCAAGTCAGAGGCCCTCAGATGAAGTACCCAGAGATTCCACCAGATGGTGCCCGTATTCCATAAAAACCAGTTCCCCAGCGTGTCCCCAGCTTGTTTGTGAACTTGTGTTTTTTTCTGGATTTGTCTTTTTTTATTTAATTGGGTTTGTCTAAGCTTCTGCACTTTTCTTGGGATTTTTGTCTTCTGTTTTCATTTCTCTTTCTATTGTTCTTCATTTACCTTCTATTTATGTCTTTCATTTGTCTTCTGTTTATAACTTTCCCCAGGGCAATTTATTATGAAAAGAGGTAGGCATCTTCATTATTTGTTTTACAAAGTAAGGTGAGTTTTATGTTCCTTGGGTTTTTTTTTTTATTAAGGAGTTGAGTTGTTGTACAATCTTAAATGCATACAAGGTAATAATATGATACGCTTTCTATTCCGGAGTCACCCCTACATCACCCACCCACCCCCAGTCTCTTGATTCTTTATTTCCTCTCACAACAGCTATAAATGTACTATGTGATATACATATATATACACACACAAAATAATGAATTTTCCAGCATTGCATGATTGTGTAAGTATTACTTGGCTTCTTCAGGGGAGTAAAGAGTATGCCACATTGTTGATTGTCTCCTAGATCCCTTCCCACCATCCCTCTCTCTCTCATTCCCCTCTGCCTGTTCTCCCTTACCCCCACATATTTATCATTCCCCTAGATTTTACCATTAATGTCCAATGAAAGCATGATACTGTGGATTTTACATTTATTCCTCCAAGTAAAACCATATACTTAATTAAGTGTTCAGGTCACTCATGTGGCTATTGACTCTTTTCCCTCATGACTATGTAGGAGTTTTCAGAGTCTGAGACTTGGGAGGATTAGGTTGTTTGGAGATCACAGAAGTAGCTGTGAGCTATTTCTTTTTTCCATTTTTTTTAGTTTATTCTTGCAAGATTTTTAAGTGTTTTAAGGCTTGCAGATATGAAACAATTCACCCCCAGTAGAACACATTTCTGAAAGATTCAGGAATTGAATTGAGGCTGGTTGGTCTAATACACACTCATTTCCACTTTCCTCCCTGATGTCCTGCTTCTTGATCCCCTGAATCGATCCTGCTAATCAAGAGAAAAGTTTAAGAAGAAGATTGATTAAAAGGCAGAAGGAGACTATTAAACTGAGACAGAGACAGAAAATATGTGTTGTCTGACGTGGGGCGTTCAGACTGGCACTGCCCTCTGCATCCTTTTTCTTTCTCAGTTCCCACTTCATCTGGGAAATGCTCCTACTTCTCTTCTTGGTTGCATTAGGACCTTTAGACCTGTGGCCTTCAATCCATAAATATGTGCACAACTCAGACTGACCACCTAGAGAAAACTTTTATCCCTGGAGTCAGAGGCACACAGCTCACCCAGAATCTGCTGGGGTAGGTGGCACGGCATTATCGCTGGATTTTCTCAATTGTGTTAATTGGGGACAAAGAGAACACAACGACAATTTTTGCTATTTGCTTCCTTCTCCGATCCAATGGCCCTTTCATTCTTGTCCCTTGTAAATATTTTAGGAAAAGTCTGTGGCTACCAAGTCAAGAGAAAAATAACCATTTCATGTTAAGTATTGGAAAATCTAGTCTGGTCCAAGTCAGAACTTCAACCCCACAATCTAGTCAAAGGCTTCCCCTGCTCCACACTCAGACTGTCCCATAGTTGATGGCATGGTACTGTGACATTCTAACTGCGCTGCCTAGCACACTCCCTGCTTTCTCTTCCAGCGTGTTGGGTCAAGGAGGAGGGGGCAGGGATGAGAGGGAGGACCTCACCCTCAGTGTTTTCTGCTGTGGTAGGTGTTCAGTGCAGGCTTTGGGGGAGGGGACGTGGTGGGGTTTAGGAGCCGGCTAGCGAACCTTCACTTTGCTGACATGAACAATGTACTCTCCAGCTCTTTCACGCTGGTTCTTCCATCTTCATTTTGTTCTTTTGGTTCCAATACTTCTCTGAGGACTTTCTGGGGTTAATAGATTTTAAGTAGCTTTGCCCAGGGTCAAATCTATATTTCTGGCTTAGAGATTCCCCCTATCATTTTCAAATCTCTACCACACTTTATGCTACTTACAGCAAACTTAAAATCATTTCTCTTTTGGAATGAACGAATCAGGTTAAGATTTAGTAAATGGTGTAACTCTTTTTTTTTTTTTTTTTTGAGGTTCCACAAGTGACACAATGGAGCAGATCAATAGTACATTGTATAGCTGACTGTATAAAACACCAGGTCTGTGAGGGTCTTGCATTATTTTGTTCTATCAGTTCAGCTTCACAGGACCTGGACATCAAGACAGGTTAATTTTTAGCATACGTGTAGTTACTATAATCCTATTACAGCATTTTTTATTTATTCAGAATGCTTTTATCTGTAGATGAAATCGTTGTTATACAAAAAATCTGACAAAGGGTAGCTGTTCTCTAGCAGATGATTTGAGTATTATCCGCAATACTGAGATCATAATAGACCCTTCTACACCAACTGTGTCCATTGGGTTCAAGTTTAATATCCAGGCTTAAATGCTATTCAGCTCTGGGCCAGTGCTGAAATAATAAGTCTGATTAAGTGGAGGACAATCAGATCATTTGGTTGTTACTTGAAATTAAAAGTTTGGCATTTTTTTCCCACTAAAATATTGATGTTTCACAGGTTATTTTAGAGTTGTTGTGGCTCTGCCTCAGTGACTCTTCTTACTTTGGGACTCCCCAGCTGCCTCTTAACAGATGCCAGTAACTTGCCTTTGGCATGTCCCCTGCCCCAGCATTAGCTGCTGTTGTCCTGTGGTCTGATAAGCTGCGCTAGGTCTATTTCCATCCAAATAATCACAAGGCACCACTCTGTGCAAGCCTAGACCAGCATCTGGAGGCCTTCACAGCTGCTGCTAAAACTGTAAAGAAATCCCAAATAAAAGTCGCATGCTCTTTTTTCTTATTTTAACACATGTGTATAAACCAGCATCATTAACCACCTCTTTGGATTTGAATCACCAAATATAAAAAATGTTTTTTTGCCTAAATCATGCCCTAAAATCTTAAGGGGAGGAGACTCACTAATTAAAGATAAAATATCAGGTCCTATGAAAGGGCACAGCAACAGTAAACTGCAGCCTTCACAGCAATTGATCACTGTGCCTTCTAAACCCTGCTGAGCCAGAGGCTAAGAGTGAGTGTACCAGGAATCCCGGGTGCATCCATTATACTAGAGGCTGAGCTAACCCCCGACTTGGAAACTCTTCAGTAGACCGGTTGGTCCCATCCAGTTCAAAGCAATTCGGTTCAGTTCAGTTCCACTCAGCACGGCTTAGGCATCCATTTTTCATAAACAGTTATGACACATTGTTTATTTGCTGGGCACTGAGCAGGGTACAAAGAAATGTAGAAGTGGAACCTGGCTCAGCTGGTGCTGTGCTGCTTCCCATTCTTCTCCACCTGGCCCTGCACTCTAAAAGTCTGGTTGACATAAACCACACCATTGTGTGCGTTTGCTGTCTGGCTTTGGATTGGGTCAGCAATGGAAGACAGCAGCAGGAGACACCAGTGGCAGGAGCGAGGTTTATTTCTTTAACTTCTTTCTCGTGCTAGGCTTGCTTCTGGCTTGTTAACCCCTCTCCAAATAATAGACACTGTTTCTTATGGCGGCTCTCACCCTTTCCCCTTTATGCCTAGGTGTGGTCTTCAATGGCCTGTGTTTCTGTCCCTCTTGTTTCTTTCCTTAAGCAGTGCCCACTTATTTGAAAACATTGCTGGAACTAAACTCTGATTATTCAGCCTGCATGTAGCATCTGTGCTCTACGGAGGAGCCCAACAGATACTCTTAAGTCTTCTTCAGTCTCAATTTATTTATTATAGTTAAGTGCTTTACATCATATCAGGTTGTAGGCACATGAACCTCTGCATCCGTGATGGATACAACCAGCTCTCTATGAAAGGTAGCCTACTGGAGTGCACAGAGATCAAATCATTGCAAGGAGCTCCTGATAAGCGATGCTAAGGCAGGTGGAGAACTTGTCTTGGGGACCCTCCTGGAGGGCATAGCTTTGACTTGAAATAGCAAGAATGATTAGGGCATTAATTTAGGTGGTGGTGTGATGGCACTGGAGAGCATGGAGGTGTGCCGGGGAGAAGGAAGCACCTGCAGGAAGACCAGGGATTAAGACTGTGGCAGGGGTGGCTTCCTAGCTCAGGTAAGAGTGCTTAAGTAGCATATGGAAGGCCCTGGGGGATCACTAACAAGCGTGCACATGCACACACACACACACATGTACACACACACACACACACATACACACAAAGATAGACAGAGTGGCTCCTGGAGGTGGTGAACATTTAGCACTCCTAGACTGGGAGAGGAGGAGTCAACAAGGAGAGGCCAGAAGCCAACCTCATATCCCTGTTAGGGGGTTGGAGTTTATCCTAAAGATGGGAAATAGTGGGGGAAAATAGTGGGGAAGCTTTATTGGCTGACCTTTTTGAGAGTCCTCTGGCCTCAGAGTGGTGGACGGACAGGGGAGTAAAGGCAGGGCTGGACAGCCTATTTCAGTAGTTCAGGAGAGTGATGGCCATGGTGCCAGAGTTCACTGCCGTGGGAATGGAGAGAGCAGAGCTGGCAGCTTTCTCTTCATTCTAACTCTGTCTATGTCAGGTTAGGCCCACAGTTGTTTTCCAGAGTGATATGTTTAAGCCCAGAGGCATAGGCTCTGTAGGAACCACATTACGGTGAGAGGGGACAGTGCATGGGACAGGGCGTGGAACCCAAGAAGGCGCCACAGGATCCTGTTCCCAAGCCTCAGAGGAGGCACGTGAGGCCCAGGAGCCTCCTGGGGGTGTCCCCAGGACACCATCATTACCTGGAGTTGGGAAACAGAGACAGAATCAGAGAACCCAGTCCACACAGTATGGATTGTGCATAGGGCACCAATGTCCAGAGAAGGGAGATTGGACAGAGTGGGATGAGAAGATGGTTTCTTGTTTTTATCACATGGAGTTTAAATTTTTCATACACACTCACATAAACACATTAATACA
>PVKS010017036.1:0-42823 GCA_004027875.1 Aplodontia rufa
TACAGTATGTTTCTTTGCCTAGGCAAATTGCTGTATACCCTCTAGGCTTGAATTGAATTCTAATAGTTTGTTGTTTGAACTTTTATTATCATGGTACATCTTTGAGAATTCCTTTGATGTGAACCTTTGGCTGACAATACCTTTTCTGTACCATTTTTTTTTTTTAATTTTAGCTTATTTTCTTTATTTTCTTTTTCTTTTTTTTTTATTTGTCCAACATAGTCTTAAATATTGGAGGGAATTGTTTCACATTCATTAACATAAAGGTGTTGACAAAGTAAATTAAGTCTGATGCTAGTCCATGGCCTCCCCCTCTTTGACTACTCCCTTTTCCCAACTGCTTTGATAACCACGCTATTCTCTCTCTCCAGCTGCATTGATATCACCCCTAATCCCTCCCTCCCCTTTTTGCCCCTTTCCTTTATCCCCAGCTTCATCGTTATGGTTCCCCCTGTTTATGTATAAATTCACCTATGCTGAGGTTATTATTTAGCTTAGCTAATTTTCTTTCTTAGACTGTGTTCTAAATGCTTGGAGGGGTTGTAGGCAGAAATAAGCATTATCACGCTGTTGGTGGGACTGCAAACTTGTATAGCCACTCTGGAAATCAGTGTGGATACTACTCAAAAAACTAGGGATAGAACCACTATATGACCCTGCTATCTCACTCCTGGGTATTTTCCCAAAAGAGCTAGAATTGGCGTTCTTCAGAGATAAAACTACAACAATGTTTATAGCAGTTCAATTTACTATAGCTAAACTATGGAATCAACCCAGGTGCCCCTCACTGGATGAGTGGATTCAAAAAGTGTGTTGCACATATAAAATGGAGTTCTACTCTGGTATTAGAACAATATCATGGCATTTGCAGCCAAATGGATGGAGAAGGAAAAAATTATGCTTAGTGAAATATCCCAAACTCGAGACTCAAGGGCCAAATGTATTCTATAACATTTACATCTTTTTTGTCATAATTATATTCCTCTTTTTGTTATTTATTTATTTTTACAAATTTTCCTTGCCTGAGTTCCTCTTGCTGTTCATTTAGAATGTCTGGAAGGGGACATTGTCAACATTCCCATGACACCATATGGTAGTTATTTTTCAATAGACATTTATGACTAAATTGTATTAAAAAATTGAATTAAACCTAGCATCATGATAAAAACAGTAATAAATATTATCATTATTGCTATTATGTTCATATACCTCATAACTTTATTCATCATCTTTAATAATAGCAATACTTCCAAAGGTGTTGGTTTTTATCTTTCATACTAAATTACCAGGTATTGGTTCTATTTATTTCGGACATTTTACTTGTTCTATTGACTTTTCCAACTCAGTTAATAGTATAATGTTTCTATCATGCTCTCTTATCTAGTAGAAATAGATCCTCTTCTTTATTTCTTTTTCTTGAATTCTGATGGTTACATGTATTTTTCACTCAATTCATCAAATCATCTTTAGAATCATCTTGTTAAACTGATTCTTCCCCCAAAATATACTTTTGTTTATTTTGTTTTCTTGAATTAAAAATGATGGAAAAATAAATTATTTTATGAAATGTTATCATTTTTAAAGACATGTAATGCCTTATATATTTCCATTAATTGGAGCTGTAGTGCTGGCTCGGCAGTTATAGCGCTTGTCTGGGGTGAGCAAGGATGCAGGTTCGAACCCCAGCATCATGTACACAACAAAGCATTGCAGCAACAAAAGTCACATGAAAAGCAAAATAAAATTGATTCTCTCTTTCACACTGTCTTTCTCTTTTATATATGTGTATATATATATACATATATATACATCTCCATCTATTATATCGCCTTCATAACTGTCCTTTCTGATTCTGAAGATAATATGTAAATATTTAAAGAACACTATAGAATTAACTTATCAATAGGCAGATGCCTTATCCACAGTCAATGGTTATTCTAAGTATATTCAGATGTGTCTCTGGGAGGATCACAATGGCAGTGGAGTCTGATTTTATGTCCTTCAGGAATTGAAAGGGAACTCAGAAATACAGAAAAGACAATTGCAAAGGTACACAGAGATCTTGGAAAATGTAAAATGCATTCACAGAACAATTACATTTATCAACTGAATCACAAAAATCTACCACACTTGTAAATCAAGAAATGCAAGTTAAGTCACAATTTGGAGTATTATATCTAACTTGTAGAATCTGATACTCTCTGATATCAAAAAGATTCAAAATTGGGGGGGCTCGGCAGTTATAGTGCTTGCCTGGCATGCACAAGTACGAGAGTTCGAACCCCAGCACCCACGTACACAGCTAAGTGTTAGAGCCACGGAAGCCATGTGAAAAACTTAATAAAAATTTATTCTTTCTGTCTGTCTATCTCTCTCTCTCTGTCTCTCACTGTCATTTTTTTTAAAGTTATTGTCCAACTTTATGGGTTCAGTAAATAAATAGTAGTATAGATCTATAATTAAACATTAGATTGCTTTCAGTAGCCATGGCTTTAGTTAAACAGACTCAGAATTCAGTCTGTAAAACTTCAAATTCTCATTTCAAATTTACTGTGAGTACTTCATGTGTTCTTATCCAGTCACTCCGCATGTTCGTTAACAAAAGGGAAAATGAAAGACAAGTAATTTGAGTAAGAGAACAAAACTTATTTATTTTACATTAGAGCCTGGGCCTGGATCCCAAAGGTTTACGGAAAACACCTTTTTGCATGCTTTACGTGCATTCTTTTTAAGAAATAATAACCAGAATTATTCATATCATAATAGAAACAAAATGCAAATCACTACTGTGCTTGACAGTTCTTGGGACCATAAAATAAGATGAAAATGTGTGTTATCTTATATTCACACTATTCTCTGTAAAATAACTAAGTTAACTTGTGAATGAAAGAAAGAAGGAGGAGAAATAATGCAGTGGGCAACGGATTTTTGAGAGGTGATAATCAGAACTCAGCTAAATTTAGTGGAGCTCAGGGAGGATGAAGAAAAGTGAAAAACTCTTCATACACTTCTGCCCACGTGAATGGTCAGAATAATGGAAATATTAACAAGCGGGCATACAATGTGCTATAATTGCCTTTCTAAAATTTGTTACAGCATTAAATATGATTTTGAATTATTTCTCCAGATGGCATTGAAGTGTGTTTTCTACTTAAAATGCACATCTTTATAATATTTCTTTTATTTTCTTCTCAGTGGTTCTTTTCCATGTTGCTTTTTCATGTAAATTGCTAGCTGCCTATTAATTGTTGTTGTCATTTCCCTTCTTTCCTGCTTCTATGTAGTCTTTTGTTGCATATTTCTGCAAAAAAATGAATTTCAATATCTTTTATTTTAGCCAAGACCTTCATCTCTATTTTTATATTCGGAACTTGAATGTTTTTATGTAGTATTAGCTTGCACTGGCCTAATTTTAATTTGAAAAGAATCATAATATGTACTTAATTAAATTCATTTTTCTTATTTTCAAAGTTTTATAAGTATCTAGGCTCTTTCCTTCTTACTGGGAAAACAAAAGACAATGTGTTCAAACGATGTTTTCTCTTAAGGGGAAAAATAATTTGAAATTCATACACCAGTAAAGTGTATATAGAATACTATCTGATAAGTTTATTTAAAATAAGAAAGAGTAAATGCAATTTTCATTTAATATTATGGTTTATTGTTATCCAGCACTATCATAATGTTATCGTATTATTAAGAAACAACCCATGTTCTAAACTGCTGTGGATATTGTTTTCTTATAATCACACAATTCATAGAGTTGAGCACTCACTGTTTATCCCATTTTTATGTAAAAACAAACTTCAGCTTAGGACACTTGGGTAACCAACATAAGGTCAGTTACACAGCTGGCACCTGGGAGATCCCAGGTAGTATTGATCCAGGGAAAATTATTCATAATTATAGTAATTTATTATTTTTATTGACATTTTTACATTCCTTAATATTCAAGAAGATAAATATTTAAAATTGGGCCTAATTTTATCTCAAATGTAAACCAATCCCAAGGAAAAAATAATAATATTTATTGAGAATTGTTGGTAATGGAATATTTTCACTAGATTATATTTTCAATAGATTACATTTAATTATAATTATGTGAATTTAATAATCTTTCATGATCCATAACATAGATGCTATTTCTATACCTATTTTGTAGATATAATACCGGTGCCTCAGGCAGACTATGTAACCAACCTACTGTCACACAATTTGCAAGTGACAATGCCAGGGAGGTTTCTAGTGTAGGAAATCTGAGTATACAAATAAGAGTTGTTAAATACAGATGCCAATTTTCCCTTTTTCACTTCTGTTGTCTTGCTATTCACTAGTCCAGATGTAAGTGAACAAAACAAATGTTTGAACACAGACAGATATTTTTACATCTTTATCAGTTTTATTAAGATATAATAGATATAAAAAGCACCACACATAGCAATGTGTACTATTTACAGTACTATCTAAACTACAAGTTTAAGAAAGTGCAAATACCTGTAAGAATACCATGAAAATCAAAGTACCAGACATATCCAAAACTTCCCAAAGTGTCTTTGTGCCCCTTTTGTGTACACATGTATGTTTATGTGTTAAGAATACTTAATATGGGAATTTCCCTCTTAGCAAATATAAAGAGCACAGTACTATATTTAACAATATATTTAACGATAACACATGTTTTACAAGAGATACTTAGATTATTCATCTACCATAACACAAAGTTTATGCACATTTAACAAAGATTGCTGGGATATTTTTCTGAACAAAGAGTTTTCTACTTAGAGAGACATCAGTTGTTTATTACTAAAATTCTCAAAGATGTGGCAAAATAGTGGAAGTTATGATGAAATAGAACCAATAATGAATAAATTTCTAATCTTGATAAATGTTGCATTCTTTTGTTTTTGTTTTTTGTTTTAAGAGAGAGAGGGACAGTGAGAAAAAGAGAGAGAGAGGAAGAGAGAATCAATTTTATTCAGTTATTCATGTGACTGTCATTGCTTCTACACTTTGTTGTGCTCCTGGTGCTGAGATTCAAACTTGCATCCTCATGCATGCCAGGCAAATTCTATAACCTCTGAGCCACTGCTCAAGCCCACTGCATGGATTCTTGAGATAAAACTCATAGTGAGGTATTACAAAGAAAAAAATTTCGAGATGAAAATGCAAATTTTCATAAACATGCAATCATACACATAGGTAACATAATCAAGCGAACCTCAATGTTTCTGTGAAGTGTTTGCAAACGTGGAAATGTCATTTTGTATCTGAGTCCAAAGAACGTAATAATTTAATCCTTGGTGCAGATGAAAATCCATCTATATCTTTTGTTAGTTTTCGTTTTCATAATCTTATTTTCTTTCAGCAGCATTTAAATTCTTATCTTCATATTTGAAGTCTGTGATTTACGTTATGAAATTATCAGTAGCCATGGATAATTTTTTTAATATTAACATTTTTATTTCAGCAATTTTACGTTACTCTTAAATAAATTAAAATTGATAATTTGAATATATCCTTGGCTTTATGTTTTCTAATGGTATGAATAATTAGAAATATTCTTAACCCTATAAAGATGCTAAAATGGTATAATTTATTAAATTCAAACCCTGTAACTACAATTAAAAACTTAGTTCTTCATTATTCTTACATGACTGAAAATTTCTATAGTTTATATTTATCTGCTTTAATATTTGTTTGATATTGTGATTGCTTAAATTTAAAAAGTTAGTATTTTTAATGTAGAAATGTTTCAATAACATTTAGAATTTATAAATATTTGAATGAAGCATAAATATGCTTTCAATGCTAAAAAAATTCAGCTGTTTATTTTTGCATGAGTATACAATAATAACTTTATACAAACCCACTTTACAAGGCAAATTCATTTTTACAAAAGTTACAAAACATGTGCTTCTATGATTTTTATTACTTTTATTTCTCCTAGAGGAATCTATCATTTATAGGAATTTTTTCTGTATGGAAAAACAGTGAAAAAAATCTAGAAATCTAATATATTTTACAAAAAAAGATAATTTAAATATATTTGTATTTAGGTATTAAGTTTATAATAGTAATACATTTCCTTAAGTTATCATGTTTGCCATATTGGGACATATTAATATTAAGAAATGTTTCTTATATAAAACTATTTATTCGAAAAATATAATGTGTTTCAAATTTTTAACACAATCAAAATATTTTACTATTTCCTCTGCAATATATATTTCTAAATCTTCTATTTTGTGAAGAAAACAGTATCATAGGTCATTTTAACTTGTGTGTCCATCTAGTTTAAAAGATGTTAAGAGGAAGTCAAAATTCTTGTTATAAACTATTCATAATATTTATAAGTTTAACAGATTAACATATTTCTGTAATATAAATAGACATTGTTAAAGTAAATATTACTACACAAAATCATTTCATTCATGTTTTCAACTTTTCACATTTAAAATATGATCATTATTTCTACAGCAAGGCTACAGAATTAAGTAAACTCTAGACATTCTACTCTACAGGTATGCGATATGGGGAAATATATCAAAATACTTCGTCAGTAATTTGTCCTGTGAAAAGGGCAAAAATTATACATTTACATATTTTCTACATTGCTGCCCTAAGCAAATCTATATTACAATGTCTCACATCTGTGAATTTTGCTGAAAGCGTTTTGAAATTCCATCTCAACATTGTAAATCTGTTGATCTTAAAAATATAACACAAAAATTCTATTTTATCAGGATGAGAAATTAAGGGCTCTTCTAGTCTACTTACACTAAAGCCCAAAAACCTGTATTTTTACTTTATTCTAGTTTCCTTTTTCAATGAGAACCAAAGTTAAACTGGAATATGAGGGCCATTTTCTTCTCAACTTCCAAATATTTATAGAAAAAAACATAGTTTATTAATTTCCTACTGTTAAAAAACCTTGAATTACCTTTGATATTTCATGCATGTATTTTTGTATAATTTTTTGAACTGCAAAATATCTCCATACATTACAAAAGTACATTATTGTAACTATATTTAAAAACATGTAAAATAGTTAAGAATCACATTCTTCTAGAACTTTATGTTGAAATAACAATACAATTTGATTTGCCTGAATTCCTTTATATTTAAAAAGAGATAAAGATAAATATGCTCATACTAAATATTAATCAATAAATTAATTCTATGATATATATAATATAGGCAGGAGAAAATAGGAAGAGGAAGCAGAAGTCAAAATAGAGACCAAGAGAGAAAAACAAAAAATAAAAAATAAATAGCTGGATGCTATGGCACAAACCTACATCTAAACACAAGGCTACAGGAGGAAGATCCGAAGTTTGAGGCTAGTCTGGGCTACTTAGAGATACTTATCTCAAAATAAAATAAAAAAGTCCTGGGATGTAGTCCAGTGACAGACTGCTGCTCCAGTGTGGGCAAGACCCTGGGATAAATCCCTGGTACCACAAAAGAAAAAAAGAGAGAAAGAGAGAGAGAGAGAGAGAAGAAAGAAGAATGAATGAGAACCCATATATAGCTTGCAATGAAAATAACCATCCAGTATATGAAAATACTATGTATGATAAATTTATCATTAGAAATGCTGTTCTAATGATCTTTATCAATTTATCTTAAAAATATTTTCTGCTCTGAAAATTTTGATTCTCCAAATAGCAATATTTAGATCAAGGAAAAAACTGTTGAGGTCATTGAGTGGAAAATTGAGCATTGATCTAAAGAATTGGGGTAAACAGGTCGTAAAAGAGAATTTGTTTGCTTTTTTTTATTTTTGGCTCTATAATCACAGGAAAGTGGGGTTCAAGTTACAAGGTAGCATCAGACATTCCTAAACACATCCTTGAAGTATACATGTGAATGTGCCTTCTTTTCCTATCATGCCAACAGTGCAGTTGTAGAAGAGCACAGAAAATGACACAGATGGAAGCAACAACAACAACAAAAAAATTCTTGACATCAAACCCATTTCTCCCCCTGTTACTAAATAGAAATCCACCAACTTGCCATCTGATACACTGGTAAAGCCAAGGGGACATGCAGAGAGAAGTTTACAACTGAGGGTGTTCAATGACAAATGAATGAAAACTGTAGACTTTGTTTCTATTGCTTTCCTTATACTGAATGCATTTTATGTACAAGTTCTTGTGAGTACATTTTCCTTTAACTTTACCTTAATAAAAGACAGAGACATCATGAGATGGAAAAAGCATTATCCATATGTCCTAGAATGAATAAATCTGAACACAGCACATTAAATCTTCGTGGGTAGGAAGTGACTGTGATTTCAGGTATTTTTTGGCAGCTGTTATTTCAAAACAAGTGAATTTCAACAATGGTGTGTGAATTTTGGACTTCCAAAAATACAATGTAATAATATGATATCTTTCCTACCTTCGACCTTTTCTTTCCTCCATAGAGAAGCCCAATTTTCCTATTAGAATAATCAAACTCTTTGTACATATGTAATACTGGTGGAAATGTTATTCAAGTTTCTTTTCCCTTGCTGTTGCAGAATCCACTTCATTCCTAATGAAAACCTTCTTGGTATTATGGAGAGAATGCAAGAAGTGACAGTGGTTAAAACTGCCTTTCTGAGCCAGTGTAACCTCAGGAGAAGGTCTGTTTGCTTTTCTCAGCCAGATGTCTTGACCAGTTCTGCTCAGGTCCACTTTCCTTCACACTGCTATGCTATAGTAGTTTCAGATGATTTGTTTTCTTTAATTAGTGCAAGAAAATTTCAAATTACTACAACAAAACAAATACGGACATATTTGTGTTTTTATTTTCCATTAGTAGTCATTGAATTCATACTTGTTTCTTTAAACAACATATCTATATAAATGATAACCTTTTAGGGAATAAATTGTCCTATTCTTGTTAACAAAAGCAAAAGGACGGTACTGGAGTGGTTGTTCAGTGGTTATGTACTTGTCTGGTATGTGTGAGGGCACAGGTTTGTAGCCCAGCACCACATACACAATGAAGTTTTGGAGCAATGAAAGCCACATGTAAAACTCAAGAAAAAATTGATTCTTTCTCCCTCTCTCTCTCTCTCTCTCTTCCCCGCCTTCATTGTCCCACACTCTCTCTCTCTGTGAAAATAGCAAAAGGAAGTACTTTCAATTTTTCATTAACGTTTGTTCACCTTTTTTTGGTTTTAGGTTTTCCACTGAACAGTTGATTTGCATGTAACTGGACACATCTACTTTTTTGCTAAAGTTTAAATAATAAATGCTTCTAATCAGCTCCTATAAATTTGAATTTAGTTTTAAAATATTTTAAAAATATTTCTTACCTGTAAGCTCAACATCTTACAAGAGTTTTAAATTAAATCACTATGATGTTTGAAATGCCATCATATGCTCGTAAGTGCAGGTGTATGTGGCAGATAAAATAATTATTCTTCCTTTGTTTTTTCGTTTTTAGAACTATAATTTTGTTTTAGAAGCAAAGTACATGCTCTAGGAATATTGCTATTGTTAGAGTTTGCATCTGCAATATTCCCCATAGGCTCAGTCCGTAACTGGTGGCAGATTTACGAGGTAATGGAAACTTAGGAAATAGGTCACAGTCACATAGGTGGAGGAAATATGTCATTTGGTATGTCATTGAAGTGAATATCTTGTGCTTGATCCTTGACCTTTCTCTGTGTCTGCAGTTCTTGCCTGCCTGAAGGTGAACAGCTTTGCTCTGCCACTCCTTTCCCTATAGGCCCAGAATAAATGGAGTCAGATTACCATGGCCTGAAAACTCTGAAACTATAAGCTAAAATAAATCTCTCCTCTTTAAATTGATTTTATCAGGTATTTGGTCACAGCAACAGAAAACTCACTGACAATTATAGTAAAAAATCTTTTGTCAATCATTGATCTAGAGAGGTTGTATGAAGATTTTTAGCCAATAAGAGGTACATTGCATGCTGTAATTGAACTTCAGCAAACAATTTTATTCTTTAATTCAAAGAGTGAAGCATTGTAAGAAAAATAGCCTGATTATTCCATCATTTTTCTCCTTTTGGCCATCATGGTATGAATAGTGACTTACTTAAATCTTCTTTGGTTATCCCGAAGGCTCTAACCTGAGGAAAGTAATAGGCAGGAAGATAAAAAGTTGGTGGTCTCCCATTGATGTTATAGTGCAAGTGACACACACGTCTTTCCTAGTTATAAATTACAAACAAACTTTCCGTGTTTGGGTGTTTAGGTTATTAAAGAGATTAACTAGTAAATGTTAGGATCAAAATAAGTTAAAAATAGTGAGATCAATTCATACCTTTTAGTATAGGCAGAACAAAGAGCATGCTTAGGGTATGACACCGTGGCGGTAGATATATCTTTATAACTTTGTTTGAATTCATAGACTGTGTAACTCATAGACCAAGAGTGGACAAAAATGTAAACTGTGGACTCTGGGTGGGTGACATTGATAACTCAACAAGGTTTATCAGTTTCAGTAAATATCTGAAAATGGTAGGTCGTACTGATGATGGAGGAAGACAAGTGTGTGGGGGGGCATCTGTATTATCTGCCCAATAACTTGCTCTAAAATATAAAATTCAGGTAACAAGGAGATGGTGGAATCAAGCTAGGCAATGATTTCTTGGTCTCTATAGGACGCTGAAAAAAAAAGAGTATATCAGTGCAAAATGTTGAGGTAGGAAACAAACAAACAAAAATATTACAAGCCTCTACCCTGCTGGACTGAGACCCAAAGAGATGGTAGGTGGGAGAGCTGATTGGGAAAACTAACTGAAAGAGCCCTGATTTCTGATCTCTGAGGGGTGGAAGTGTCCAGGAGGGCCCGCAGACAGAAGCAATGGGCAGATGGAAAGCACTTACTTGAGCTCACACACGCAAGGAAGGCCAGAGCGGCATTCATAACTTAAAAGGGGGAAGATTTTTACTTGAGAAATATCATGGCCATATTTAAGCCAAGTCCTGAAGTGAATGCTGGGTTGGACCTGCAGCTATTTAAAGGCAGCCCCTCCAGACACCTCAGTGAATTTACACAGTGACAGTGAGAATATTCCCATGGCCAAACACCTGCAAAATGTGCTAGGAGAAATCCCCCTGCAGAGTTTCACCTTGGGAATTTATCTGGAGACAATATCAAAAATGTCTACAGTGTTCACTGTCAGAGGCAGTGTATTGGTGAAGCCCCTTCTCCCCCAACCCTGCTCTGGAAGCAAAGGGACAGAGGTGGCTGGCAGCAGCACTGGTGAGGGGCTGGTGGTGCTTGGTAATCAGTTCCCAGGCAAGTGATGAGGTGCTAAGAATAAAAACCCCTATTAGGAAACAAGCTGAAGAGAATTTCCAGAGGCCACTATCAGCCAGTGGATTGCTGAAATCTCCCTCCCTCCTACCCACCTGCTTTGCAACAAAAGGAGAGAGCTGGATGGCTGCACACACAAATAAATGGTCTACACAATCTTTTCAATGAAATAATTTCAGAAAATCTTCCAAACCATAAAAATGAATTGGGGAAAATCAAATTCTGGAGGTGTATAACTCAAATATACAAAAATCATAACAGACTCACCCCAAGGCATATAATTATGAAAATGTTTAACATACAGAACAAGGACAAAATCTTTAAAGCTTCAAGAGAAAAGAGACAAATCACATTTAGTGGAAAACTACTTTGCATCAGGATAGACTTTCCAACTAAGACACTAAAGGCACAAAGGGCTTGGAATAATATATATTAAGCTCTGAAAGAAAATGGCTGCCAACTAAGAATACTATCCCCAACACAATTAAACTTGAAATTTGAAGATGAAATAAAAACATTCCATGATAAACAAAAGCTTAAAGAATTTATAACTAGAAAGTCAGCCGTACACAGCATACTCAACAAAATATATCATGAAGAAGAAACAAAAAAAAAATGAAAACCAACACAGGGAAACATTCCACTAGAAGAATAATAATTCAAAGAAAATCAAATCCAATTCAAATACTAAAAACAAACCAAAAAGGTAGGAAATAAAAATCTTTCAATAATGTTGAATTTAAATGGTCTAAACTCTTCAATCAAAAGGTAGTTTTGCAAATTGGTTTATAAAATAAGGCCCAATAATATGTTGCATGCAAGAGACACACCTCACAGGCAAAGACATACATAGGCTGAAGATGAAGAGATGGGCAAAATTAATCATGTGCAGTCCTCTCATAAACTAGATACTATAATTCTCATACCAGATAAGGAAGACTTCAAACCAAAATTAATCAGAAAAGTTAAAGAAGGTGAGTTCATACTACTCAAGGGAACCATATAGCAACAGGACATAACCATCATAAATACATATACCCAAAACAATTGAGGGTTGATATACATAAAGCAAACCCTTCTCAAATTCAAGAACCAAATCAATACAATTATTCTGGGGGATTTTAATATATCTATTTCATCACTGTATAAATCAACTAAACAAAAAATAAGTAAAGATGCTATAGAACTAAACCATACAATTAATTGTTTGGACCTAACACATGTTTTTAGAATATTTCTTCACCCATGAACATATGAATATACTTTCTTCTCAGCTACACATGGAACATTCTCTAAAATAGATCATATTATAAGGCATAAAGTAAATCATAGCAAGTAAAAAATAATAGAGATAATACCCTACATCCGATCAGGTCATAATGGAATGAAACTAGAATTATTGATATGACAAACTAACACCTTAGAGACTAAGTAATACAAATTTTTAAATATTTTTACTAGTGCATTATAGTTATACATAATGATGGGATCTGTTGTCACATATTCCTAGATGCAAACAGTACAGAAATATAATTTGGTCAATATCTCCACTCCACCACACCCCTTTATATCCCTCCTCGCATTCCCTGATCCCTTGCCTCTCTTCTAGGTTCTATATTTATCCTTCCCCTCCAAAAAAAAAAACACACTCAAATACAATGTTAAGTACAGTGTCATAAGTACAGTGTTATAATTCTTATACCTTTGAAGAAGACTTTTTATATACTTGACTATAGTATATACAGTGACATACTTTTAAGTGCTTGGAATATACTTTGCTTTATCTGAGTTCCAACTTTTCCCCTTCTCCTCCCTTCCTACTGTCCCTTGTTATTCTTTGATATATATTGACAATAGGATTAAGCATTTACATTTTTGTAAAGCCATGCAGTATAGCTTGTTCAAATATCTTTTTTCCTTTTTTTTTTTTTTTTTTTTTTTTTTTTTTTTTTTTTTTTTTTTTTTTTTTTTTTTTTTTTTTTTTTTTTTTTTTTTTTTTGTAAAGAGAGGAACAGTGAGAGAGAGAGAGAGAGAAAACAGTTTTTATTTTAGTTTTTCATGGGGCCTTCAGTGCTGGGGTTTGAACTCATGTATTCGCCCATGCCAGGCAAGCGTCATAACCGCTGAGCCACCGCTCCAGCCCCTTCTTCCAGTCTTACGCAGTATCTTGCAACTGTGTCACATGAATATTAACAAGTTGTATTTTTGTTCTATGGTTTTAATCATGAGTTTGTCTACCTTTCCCCCAAGCCTAGGTTCAGCTCCAGCCACCACAAATGAGGGAAACATTTGGCCCTTGACTCTGGGTTTGGCTAACTTCACTCAGCATGATTTCCATTGCCATTCATTTACCTCCAATGGATGCAATATCATTGTTTCTAATAGTTGAGCAAAGCTCCATATATATGTGTATCAGAGCTTTTGGATCCATTCTTCCATTGAGGGGCATCTGGGTCAGTTTCATAATTTAGCTGTTGTAAATTGAGCTGCTATGAACACTGGTTTTGGTATGTCATTCTAACTCCTCTGGGAACTACCCAGAAAAGGGATAGCTGGATCATATTGTGAATCCAACCCTATTTTTTAAAGGAATCACCACACTGCTTTCCAGAGTGGCTGTACCAGTCTGCAATTCCATCAAAAGTGTGGTAGTGTTCCTATCTCCCCATAACCCCTCCAGCATTTGTTATTGTTTGTATTCTTCATCTTTGCAAGTTTGACTGGAGTGAGGTGAAATCCTTAGATAGTTTTTATTTGCATTTTCTCTGATTGCCAGTGATTTAGGACACTTTCTCATGTATTCATTGGTTTCCTTAATTTCCTCTGTGGAGAAATTTGTATTTGGCTCTTTGGCCCATTTATTGATTGGATTGTTTGTGTTTTAGTTATTGAGTTTTTTGAGTTCTATATATATTTTGGATATGAGTCCCCTGTCAGAGGGATCAGAGACCATGTTTCTCTCCCATTCTGTAGGTTGTCTCCTGACTGTTTTGACTATTTCCTTGGCTGTACAGAAACTTTTTGGTTTAATAGCATCCCACTCATTGATTTTAGACTGTAATTCTTTGACTTTAGGATCCTTGCTTAGGAAGACTTTGCCAACTCCCATATGCGGCATTGTTGTTCCTAATTTTTCTTCTAGCATTTATATGCTGGCCGGTTTAATTTCTAATTCCTGAGTCCATTTAGATTTGATTCTTATGCATGGTGAGAGATAAGGATTTAATTTAAATTTTTTTGCAAGTGGCTGTCCAATTTGTCCAGCACCATTTGTTGAATAGGCTGTCTCTCCTCCATATTATATTTTGAACTCCTTTGTCAAAAATCAGATGTTTAAAGATTTGTATGTTTGTCTTAGAGTCTTCTTTTCTATTCCATTGGTCTTCATTCCTATTTTGATAAAAGTACCATGCTGTTTTTAATACTATAACTCTATAGTATAATTTTAGGTCTGGTATTATAAAGCCACACATTTCATCTTTCTTCTTTAGTAGAGTTTTGGCTATTCTGGGTTTCTGTATTGTTCCAAATTAATTTGAAAATTGCTTTTGCTGTATCTTTAATAATGACATTGGAATCTTGATGGGGATTTCATTGAATCTGTATAGTGCTTTTGGTAGAATAGCCATTTTAATTATATTAATTCTGAATAATGAATGTATAATAGAAGAAATCAGGACAAAATTTAAAAATACCTGGAGAGAAGTGAGAACAGTGATAAAACATATCAAAAATATATGGGACAGTATAAAGGCAGTCCCAAGAGGAAAGTTCATAGCATTAAGCTCATTCATTAAAATAATAGAAAGGCACAAAATCAGTAACCTAACACTTCATCTCAAGGTTCTAAATAAAGAAAGAAGAACAAGACAACACCAAAATTTGTAGAAGTCAGGAAATAATTAAAACCAGATCTGAAATCAATGAAACTAAAATCAAGAAAACAATACAAAATCAATGAAACAAAAAGTTATTTTGTCAAAAAGATAAATAAATTTGATATACTATTAGCCACACTAACCGAAAGATAGAGAAAAATATAATATAATTAAAATTTGAAATAAAAAAAGAAATATCACTGCAGAAACTTCTGAAATCCAAAGGATCATCAGAAGCTATTTTGAAAACCTATACTCCAATAAACTAGATAACCTTGAAGATATAGAAGAATTCCTAGAAAAGCACAAACCAGGCAAATTGAAACAGGAGGAATTAGAAAACTTAAACAGATTAATTACTATTGATGAAATAAAAACTGCTATCAAAAGCCTTCCAACAAAGAAAAGTCCAGGACCATATGGATTCACTGCTATATTCTACAACATCCTTAAAGAAGAACTAATATCAATCAAATTATTCCATAAAATAGAAAAAAGAGGGAATTCTAACAAATTCTTTCTAGACACAATAATCCTTAATAAAGTATATGGAAACTGAATACAAAAATATATTTAAAAGTAGTATACCATGACCAAATGGGATTCATCCCTGAGATACAAGGCTGGCTCAATATTCAGAAGTCAATAATTTAATTCACCGCATAAAAATATTTTAAAACAAGAATTATAGATTACTTCAATAGATGTAGAAAAAGCACTGGTCAAGGTACAACCCAATTCATGTTTAAAACACTATAAAAGATAAGAATATTAGGAATAGAAGGAACTAACCTCAACATAGGAAAGATCACTTAATAACAAACCTAAGGACAACATTATTCTAAATGGAGAAAAATTGAAAGCATTGCCTCTGAAAACAGGAACTATTCAACCACTTCTATTCAACATATTGTTTGAAACTCTGGCCAGAGCAATTAGGCAAAAGAAGGAAATTAAAAGGATACAAATAGGCAAAGAAGAGCTAAAACTATCACTGTTTGTTGATGACATGATTATATACTTAGAAGATCCAAAAAATTCCACCCGGAGAGCTCATAAACAAATTCAGCAAGGTAGAAAGATGCAAAAAAAACTTTCATAAATCAATTGAATTTCTTTATTTCAATGATGAACATAATGAGAAAGAAATTAGGAAAATCACTCCATTCACACATACACACACACACACCCACACACACACACACACAGAAATACTACTTGGGAATCAATTTAAAAAAAGAGTTGAAGGACCTTTACAATGAAAAGTATAGAACACTAAAGAAAAAAAATTTGATGAAGACCTTAGAAGATAGAAAGACCCGGGGCTGGAGCAGTGGCTCAGTGGTTGCAGTGCTTGCCTTGTAAGTATGAGGATGTGTGTTGAAAACCCAATACCAAATATACAGAGAAGTGTCAGAGCAATGAAAGCCAGTTGAAAAACTAAATAAAATTGATCTCTCTCTCTCTCTCACTGTCCCTCTCTCTTTAAAAAGAAACGAAAATGGAAAGACCTCCCATGGTCTTGGATAGGGATAATTAATACAATCAAAATGACCATATTACCTAAAGCACTGTACAGATTCAATGTAATACCCATCAAAATTCCAATGACCTTCTTCACAGAATTAGAATAAGAGTCATGAAATTCATTTGGAAAAATAAGAGACCCAGAATAGACAAAGCAATTGTTAGTGAGAAAAGAGAAGCTGGAAGAATAACAATACCAGACTCCAAATTATACAACAGAGCTATGAAAAAAAACAGCATGGTACTGGTACCAATGTAGACATGAAGTTCATTGAAATAGAAGACACAGACAAACTCATATAAATACACTTACCTCATCCTCAACAAAAGAGCCGAAAACTTAACTTGGAAAAGAGATAGTTTCTTTAACAAATGGTGCTGGGAAAACTGGAAATTAATATTTAATAAAATGAATCTCAATTTTATATCTCTCCATGAACAAAAGATTTAGGCATTGGATCAGAAACCCTACACCTACTAGAAGAAAATGTAGGCCTAATACTCCAACATATTGGTTCAGGAATTGATTTCCTAAACAAGACTCTAAAAATGCAAGAAGTAAAAGGAATAATCAATAAATGGGATGGTATCATATTGAAATCTTCCTCGCAGCAAAGGAAACAATTCACAGTGTGAAGTGAGAATCTACAAAATGGGAAAAAATGTTTGTTCCCTGCACCTCAGACAGCGTTAATATCCAGGATATACCAAAAAGAAAAAAAAATACCAGAAAAACAAAAGTCCTAATCAATAAGTAGGCAAAATAACTAAACAAACACTTCTCAAATGAAGAAACACAAATGGTCAGCAAATACATTAGAAAATTCTCAAAATATCTAGCAATTAGAGAAATCCAAATTAAAACTACGCTGAGATTTCACCTCACTACAGTTAGAATGGCAATATTCAAGAATATGAACAACAAATATTGGCAGGGACGTGGAGAAAAGGGTACATCTATCCATTGTTGGTGGGACTGCAAACTGGTACAACCATGCTGCAAAGCAGTTTGGAGATTCCTCAACAAATGTGGAATGGACGACCATTTGTCCCAGCCATCCCACTTCTTGGTATATGGCCAAAGGACCTAAAAGCAACATACTACAAGGATTTGGCCACATCAGTGTTCCCAACACAAATCACAAAAGATAAACTATGGAACCAACCAAGGTACCTTTCGACTGATGACTGGATAAAGAATTTGTTGCATATATACACACTGGAGTATTAATCAGCCACAAGGATGAATTATAGTGAGTCATTTGCCGGCAAATGAATGAAACTGGAGGATATCAAGTTAAGTGAAAAAAGGCAGCCTGATAAAATCAAATGTCTAATATTCACTTTGATATGTGGAAGCTAAACTGAAGTAAGGAAAAGAACAGAGGAATAGTCAAAGTGGCAGGAAGTGGAGGAAGGAGAAATGAAATAGGGAAAGTTAATGGAGGAAATCAGACTCATGTCCAAATATGAACACAACATAGTGAATCTCATCATTATAGTGGCAAGGGACTGTGAGGTGGGGTGCAGGGGAGTGCTGGGGTGTGTATATTGACCAAATCATATTGCTGTAATGTGTGCGTCTATGAATATGAGTCAAAAAACACAATCATTATGTACAACTATAATACACCAATAAAAATGAAATAAAATTCATATAAAAAGTAAACTGGCATTAGATTTTACTACAATACAACAAATTTGCATATTTAATGTAATATAATAGTATTTGTAAGAATTCTATTCTGGTTACAGTAGAAAGACTATGAATCACAACTGGAAACAGTATGTTAGATGGCTAAGCTAATAATAACCTCAAAATGTATAAATTTTTACACAAACAGGAGGAATCCTGCCTAGGATAACTGGAGACATAGGGAGGGGGGAGGGGACGGGAAATATATCTTGAAGACTGGAGGGAGGGAGTATGGGGGAATCAACTCAGAAGGAGATTTCTAACCTTCAGGAGAACTCCATTTAACACAGGGATTCTTTTGGGGGAAACATAGAACCATGGGGAACCCAAGGGGGATATCCATGACATGGCATCAGCCTTGGCTAACTATGTAAATATACATTTGTTCTTGATTTTTGATAATGATTCCCCCTCAAATGTAACTCCATATTTAACTAATAAAAAAAGAAAGAATATGAATCTTATCACAAAATAGTAACATTGAAATAAGAATAAAAATAAAATAATTGGGAATTGTAAATTAATACGTAAAATAAAAGTATAAAGAAAATTTCATGTCCTGGTTTGATTAAAATCTTATTAATTTAGAAAAAGATAACATTTCAATGTATTTTAAGCTGTGTACCCACATATTCCTTAATATAGTCTATAAAGATACCTCTGGTTTATTTCTGAATGTAGTTTTCTTGAAAATTAGTGGGAAGCATGGCTTTGCTTTCAGCACCAATCGAATAATGGTTTATGTTAAAGTACTTTAAGAGCCCCAAAACACATTAGTGTTAGTTATACCAGCTTTCATTAAAATAATATGGAGCGTAGAAGTTAAAAATAAATGCATGCTGTTAAAAAGAATGTGCTTCTACCTAGTCTGCCTTAATTAAGTACAAACAAGTTTGCAGAGCTTAGTAATCAATGGTACAATATATTAAAGATATTTAAGGAGTTGGATTATTGTTTCAGTTTGGTACTACTTTCTACTACCTAGAAAAATTAAATACTGACATGAGAGCCTTCATCAGGACACTTTCTACTTCATTCAAAATATTTCATGCCCCCTAATGTTGTTATAAATCGAGTCAATGCAAGGGTAATTAATCCATTGGACAATGGAAAAGAAAATATAATATGCTCATTTAGATTCCCTTCATTGTGAATTAGTTTACAATGAAAGCTTCTGGAAATCATAATTAGTTCTGCATATTAACCTCACAGAATGTATTACTATATATTGGGTTTTCAGATCCTTAGTAAATGTGTATGTTAAAATATGAATAATATAAGAGGTATTTCTGAGGCAAAAGTTTCATGCATTTTTTGTTATTATAGTTTTGTTTTTTAAGAGAGAGGGAGAGAGGGAAAGAGAGAGAGAGAGAAAGAATCAATTTTATTTTTTTTCCATCTGGCCACTGTTTCTCCAACAGTCTGCTGTGTATGTGGTGCTGGGGTTGGAACCTAGGTCCCTTGCACCTGCCAGACAGTGCTCCAACCACTCAGCCACCTCTCTAGCCCCTGTCATGCATATATTTAAGCTACATTTGTGTTATGGTTTGGGACTATCATACTATTCAGAGATATTACCTAACAGAACAAACAATTGATCAAGAAAAGTATATTTGAAATAAGACTAAAATGCTCATTTTATAAACTATTTCTTCAATATCACTTCATAGTATAAAATTAATCAGTACTAAAAAAATGTAAGCAGGTTTTATATGTCCTTTAATATTTGCATATTATAATTTTCCCACATATGAAATGTCATCTTGATAACCTTAAATTTTGCTGAACTTCTACAAATGATGCAAAATTTCAGTTCTTTTATACACCTGAAAAATCCTCCCATAGTATCCATTTAGTTCCAGTGGCCTCCTTTGTGAACGGCTAAAATAATTTCTTCTTCTTTCAATAAATTGTCAGAAGTTTATTTTCATGATATTTTGAGTATTGCTTTTGCATTTTAGGAAAAAGTGATTGTGGACTAAATAAAAGTAGTTCAGGTAAACAAATTGAACACTGAATACTAGAAGCATGATTCTCAGAGAATCAGGGATGGAGGAAGAAACTTTAGAAAGAATAATTCACTAACTCCATTTATGTTTCTGTTTTCTAATACAAAGTCATAGAAAAAAGGGACAGTGCAGAGTTGGCGAAAATTCCCATCCATATTTTTTTCTCTCTGTTTTATTATGAGGAGACCCTGTGTACCTACATATACGATTTTTTTTGTCTCCTCCTAATATTTTATCAACATTTCTAAGAACTGTTGGAACTATTGAAGATGTTGTCATTGCTGATTGACCTTTGTAGGAACACCTTGCAGTTCAGGTCTAGGAATTAATTGAATTACAACAAATATCACTATCATTTTTAAAGTATCTTTTATTATTAGAAGGGAGAACATTGGAGGGTTTTGAAAAAAATCTCAAGATTTCAAATCAGGGCCTGATTTTTGCATATATAAATAATTGAGCATGGGAGACAGAAATGAATGTGTGTGAGAAATTGAAAAGCTATTGGAATATTGTAAGTACAAGATAAATGAGGCTGAATCAATTCAAAGCAGTGGGTGTGGCAAGTAGTGATGGAGCTGTTATTGAATTTGGAAGTTAAAGGTACAGGATTTACTGAAGGACCCAATATATAGGGTAAAGAAAAAAAGGAATAAGTGGTGATCCAGGACTTGGGGCTTAAATAAATAAAAAACCTGCAACTATTAGTCATGAACATAGGGGATTATATGGAAGAAGGGTTTCTGATTTATTTAGTGCATTGTTAAATTGCAAAGACCTAAAAAGCAACCATTCTTCAGGTAAGTTGAATGAGCCATTTAGTAGAGCATTGTTTGAAATCTGTCAGAAATTTAGGATTGAGGTAGAAATTTCAGAGTTTTAGGACTAGATTATATTTAAACTACATGATTGAGTGAGATTACCAAGACAGTGGAAGTATATGGAAAGAGATGAGGTTCAATGACTAAGAAGGCCCACTGTGAAATTTACATGTCTGGAATATGAGTGGGAATCAGACAAAGTGGACAACTGTTTCCCAGTCTGGGTGGAAAGCACACCAAAGTAAACTCAATTTTAGAACAATTGGGCTTGACTCCTAGGAAGGAAACCAGGTTAATGTTGTGACACGGTGGACTAAGCAGGAAAAAACAAAAGTTTCCACCGAGAAGTGAAAAGTCAATTGTGCAAAAAAGGTGAAGATGAGGACTCAAAATGAATTAGCTATATGGTGAACACTGATGTTACCTTGCCTTTACCTGACTAGTGCCGTAGCTTCTTACTTGGCTGTCTACTTCCACTTTTCTTCTCCCATGGTCTATTTTCAACACAGAAGCCAGAGTTATACGGTTGAAATATAAATCCCATCATAGTGAAACCCTTTATTGATTTCCTGTCTTACTCAATGCCAGTGAACAGTCTTTGCTCCTGACAAGCTCACAGAGCCTTTTGCAGCCTAACCAACTCTCAGATCTTATCTCCTGCCACTACTTCCTGGCTCATTCCTCTGAAGCTCCTCCCTTACCATAGCAGTATTTTGCCTTAGGCATTTGACAGTTTCCCCCACTCTTTACCTGGAATCCTCTTTTCCATGAAGATCTTGTGACTCACTCCTTCATTCATTTCCAGTCATGGATGAGATGACATCCTTCAAGGAAGATTTTTTTCTCTTTATGATCATATTTAATCATATACTCATCCACCTACTGATCCATTTGTCCAGGTTTATTTATCATAGTAGCACTTGACACCTTCAAATGTATCACATTTTTACATATGTGTTCATACTCAGTAAAAATTAATTTCGTAGCAGCAATTTTTGTTTTTTTATTTAACTATTATAGTCTCCCAAGTAAAACAAGTTCAACAAATATCAGGACCTAAGCTATAAATGGATTAATAAGTACTATTTTTCTTTTTACTGTAATTGTGGAAAATCAACTTTAAAAAGAATTATAATTGTGAAGAAAAGCGACAGTAAGGCCAAAAGCAATTGACAATTTGCTTGAAAATAAGACAATCATGTACACAAATATATATAATCTGACTGCTTCTTTGCAAAACCCTAATGCAATAGCTTTCCTGTTTTTAGAAAATTTTATTTGGTAGTCATACAAGTAATTGCATATAAAAATAAAATGTATATCAGATAACACATGTTTTTCATCCCATTTAATAAAATGTTAGATATTTATTTGATTTTTTTTTTAATTTTGAAACCAACATAAGCTGTCATAGTCTGTTTTGTGCAACTACAATAAAATACTTTGGACAGGGTAATTTATAAGTAATGAAAGTTTATTTCCCTCAGTTCTGAAGGCTGGTAAGTTCAAGATCAGGAAAACAGCCTCTGGTGAGGCTGTCCTTGCTGAACCTTCATCTGGCTAAAGGCAGAAGGGTAAAGGTGGATAGAAAGTGTGCCCTCACAAAGCAGAAGAGAAAGTGAGCCCTCTCCTTCAGTTATCCTCATAATAGTCTTACTCATTTTTCCCAACAATGTTGGGATCACTCTTTTGTTGTGGACTTATTCTCTCTGCCAAACTTGAATCTATTTTCAAGCTTTGTTACTGGTAACAATTCTCAGGATTGGAACTTCCATCCATGTTTTGCAGATATGTATCATTTGTATATAGTTCCCACTGCTTTTCAGTGTTAGAGTTCACATTTAATTTAGATATTCTGATGTCTCAGAGCTAATAGCTGGAACAGCGAAATTTGAACTATTCTGTTGTTTCAATACATCATGATATTTAATACTTAGTCTGAGCTTACTGATGCATTGGTTTTTCAAGCTCAGAGTTCCTAAAAGGTATTTGGTTATTTTTAATGGTCAGTTAATAATACATTACTTAAGGCATAGGTTATGTGTCACAAATCCCAAATTTTGTCTGCATTTTTTCTATTTTTTTCTCCCCAGAAATCTTTATATGTAATTTAAAAATTACCAGGCTTTTTATTTTTAAGAGTTATAAGTTTACAAAGTTAAAAAAAGGTGTTTCTACTTAACCTTTGCATTCATAATTTGTAGCACATTTGAAATTCCATTGAATCCAGTACCTAAAGCAGAATACATTTATTTAAGCTTAAATTGTACAGTAGTTAAATACATAAAACAAATAAACAATAGATAATGTTAGATACATAATTATAAATTGTTGTTCTGTTTTTCTAATCCAAATTTACTTTGATATAATCACAGGAATTTAATCTTCAATACAGGCTCTAGTTCAAGAAAATCTGATCCAATAAAACTTGAAGCTATGTGAAAATAACAGCTTTAAGGAGGCTGATGCTGTTAGCCTGGATTCAATTAAAAAACTCTTTCATATTGAATTCTATAATTTGATAGAAAATTCTCTTTTTCTATGTTTCTTTTTGTCTATATTTAGCCATGCATTCCCTCTATCTCTCTTTCTCTCTCCACCTCTTTCTTTCATATTAGTATTCTTGGGAATGAATAGTTTTTATAATACACATGCACATATAAGTACATACCTATATATTGCATTGATATTCCATAAATACTCCAAATTATTAAAAATACACTTGGAGAAAATAGAATCAATTTGGATACTTTTGTGACTAGCCTTACTCTTCAGTTTTTTAAATAATATTACAATTTCTCAACAGAGTAACATAAAAATAGGAAAAAATCAATATAATTTAAACTCATGACTATTTTAGCTTTATTTTTATGTTTAGATAGAAATATTTTAGCTAAAAGCATTTAGATTTTTACCACTTCATTTTGTATAACCATCTTCATGGCTTATAAAAAGTGAACTATATATTTAGGGAGGAAATAATTTAATAAAATTAATATCAGAGTTCTTAAAATATATTTTCATTTTTGGCTAATGATGTGAAATGTAATAGGTTAGGATAAATGTTTATAAAGAACAAACAAAGTAAAATATGCCTGGATTTATAAGTGTGAAGAATTAACCAAGTTTGAAATAGCTTATATATTACTCTTCTCTAAGCATCTCTTCAATGTACCATTCACATTGCTGTTTTATATTGAACTATTTTTTTCTTTACTATAAGATGAGACTAAATTATATATTTGTATGAAGTTGTATGTATTGCACTTCACAGTGATCTTTCAAATTTGTCACTTTAGAAATGAGTAATGGATCAGTAGAAATGTGATTTTGTTCAATATTCAAACATAATGGGAGCACTGAAATATATTGAGCACATTTAGGTGAAACATGATTTATATCTTTGGATAAAAACCTACTGATAATACCATCTCAATATTGTACTTCTTCATCTGTTATTTATTTTTACATTTATTCTATATATCAAATAATTCCAGTGATGAAACATTAATTATACATTCATGCATGAAATATTTGTTAATATCACCAGCAGAATTTCACCTGTAAATTTTATTTCTTTGTATGAATAGTGATCCTCAAAATGAGAGTATGCAATCTATGACTGATAAAATACAAGAGTATAAATAAGTATCAATTCAAAATCCAGAACACTACAGAAGCTTGTTCTGTTTTAAGCAGAAAAATATTTAAATAAAGAATAGGCTTAACAAAAGTTTGTTAAGCAATGTTCTTTGAAGGAAATATGCTATTATGCTATTGAACACTTCTCGCAAATGTATTCATTGGTTGAGAAGTTCCATTCATTTTTCCCCATTGTTTCCAGCCTCTCATATTCTGAAGATGTCTTTTAAAATCCCACGTCTATCACTATGAATTTTCCTGTGTTCTTCCATGATAAAGAAGATACGCTTTATAATAGTCTATGGATGTTGTTTCTCACAAAATTTAATTAAGAAGTAAATTTTAAAAATGACATAATAACTGCTAAGTTTCTTTGCATATTATATTACTTAAAATTGGAGGAGAATGAAAAGAGAAGAATGTAGATCAGAATTTTTTCCCCAAAATCTACTCACTATGAAACCTTGGACAGGATATATGAAACAAAGCCAAGAAGAGTACTTACATTATAATTTTCTTTTGGGGACTATGTGCTCATATTTTGCTCACAGTAATGATTAAAATATTCTACATATAGGATGGATGAGATAGGGAAAATGGTGGAATGAATCTGACATAATATTCCTATGTACATATATGAACATACCACAATAAAGCTCACCATCATTTATATCCACAATAAACAAATTTTTAAAAAAGTGGCAGAAAACTCAGTAGACTAGTTGGAAGGGACCAGTGGGCTGGGGAGGGGAGGGGAAGGAAAAGCACTATAAATGGAATTAGAACATGTTATATTCCGTGCTTTTATAATTCTGTCAAAATGGATCCTGCTGTCATGAATAAACTAAAAAGAATCACTAAAAATAAATTAAAAATAAAGTAAATGAATTTTAAAAATACAATTCTTTAAAAACTGACAAAAATGCTAGTTAAATTTATTTTCTTTTCACTCCCTAGATACATGCAATGCACTTTTATTTTTTTATGTTTTAAAAAATAATAACATTTGCCCTAGAATTGCTCTGCAAAGATATTGCTTAAAGTCACTTTGACTTACAACATTTTTATAATTTACTATTCTTGGTAGATTCCAAGATGTTGAGCTACAGGAAGGCCGCTTCTCATTTGGCTCCATAATGGGATGGAAAATTTCCAGGAGAGCTCTATTGTTGTGAGGTAAATTTAGGGGAAATCATTACTGGACCATAACACTAGTTAGTGGGAAATTTTTGGAGCATCAGAGATTTGGGTGCAGCAAGTGGAAAAGAGGGAATATATCCATCCCTACCAGGTCACAGCAGCTGCAACCACAATTGCTCCCCATCTGCAAGGGAGTGGGGGATTAGCTGAATCATAAACAGGGAAAGTGATACAATCTGCCACAGAGAAGCCAAGTTCTATAAGAAATCATGCATTGGGCCCAACTGGCTAATCCCTATTGCACCTCCCCTGTGTAAGGGGACAACAGTGTCTCTCAGATGCCTGAAAGGAGGAGAAGCAGTAGTCATTTTGAACAGACTGTTCAGCAGGATGGAGTCAGTAGTTCAGAAAAGACTACTCCATAATTCTTCCAGGAGTCAGCCATGGTTCAGAGGCTGAACTATGAAGAGGTGACATGGGACAAGCTCAGACTTCACTTTTCTTAGGGGGATTCAGGTTAGTGCAGTGCAGGGGAGTCTAGTGCAGTCCATTCCTACTCCAACTGGAAGGCTAAGGTGAGACAGGAACACTCAAGAGATTACAGTCTGCCCTCAGAAAATCTGGAGGGAATATAAGTGTAAATAGCAGAAGGAGCTTTGCTCTCCCTGTGCCTATAATCTGGGAAGTCTTCTCAGCTTCAGATCCCCAGGGAGGCTGGCAAAGATCAGACCACCAGTGGTTCCTTAAGGTGATCTCTTCACAGAAATCTCCACCAAGAAAGCACAAAAGACTGAGCAAAATGCTCTTGTCCTCTACATGAGATCACGTAATTTCAGACTGAAAGATACTGCTAACAAAATTCAGGCGGACAGTGAACATCTTCTCCCAATGTGTAGAGGGACAACCTCACTGAACATAATTCCAATTTTTAATTAAGAATCTTGTTTTTTCCTATTTTTGATATGTATTTGTGTGCCATGTGGATAAACTGAATGGTGCATGGACTTATAAATATACTAGCTGGGTTGTTTGTTGTTTTGGTTTGTGTTTTTTTGTATTTTTAACATGTTTTTCCTGTTTTAGTTTTTCTCTTTTGCTTTTTTACCTTTTCCTTTCTTCTTTCTATACTCCCTTCAATCCTGACCTTTTTTTTCAATGTAATATTTATCCTTGTTCTGCCTGCTGAGGTTTGAGATTTTGGTCAGTACATTTAGTATTTGTATTGTGTCCCATTTGCAAAATTTTCTTCTACTTCCTTCTACCTTTCTTATGGTATCTCCCAAATTCTACTAATATCTTTCACCCTTCCTTTACTTTGATACATATGCCTCTTCTCCCTCTATTTTTTTTTCCAGCAAATCCTTCATTTCCTGTACTTTCTCTGTGTTCACACTCAGATAATACAACCTCCTCTATAATTTCCTCTTATATTCCCTTCTCTCTCAAGTACTTCTAAGCTTATCATCTCTTAGCTCTAAATATTTTACACAATTTGACCCCCACCATTAATGCTACGAAACTATTACCAGTGTGAATGCCAAACTCAATATCTGTTATATGCTTTGAAGCCTAACATAGGTGATGGTTAAGTACTATTGTTGTTGAAGGTAATTTCTAACACTACCATTTGTTTCATACATGGAATTTAACACTGTGATAATATAGTTGGTACTAAGTAACCAATTTAATGTTGTTTATTGTAAGCATTGGTTGTTCATATTAATGGTCTCCCATTAGCTCATGAGGATCTGGAAACCTTAAAAGGACACTAACAGTTCACAAGTTAGTGATTTAGCTACTGAACTCAACCACAACCTAAGTAATGGATGGGACAAACCTCCCAGGCAGGAGCAAGAATCCAAATAGGAATAAACAGAAAGAGCTCTCAGGCACACTTGCTGGTACTAACTCAGATTTCAAATCTGGTGGAAATCTTCCGAATAATTAAGAAAATCACTCCAAGAGCTTCCATACAAAATAAGAATACAAAGAATCCTCTTCAATTTAAGGAGGAAGAAGAAACCCTAGCTTCTTTTCATAAAAATATTTGTGGACCTCAACACAGTAACACTGGAATATTACTTGCCTTTGTAGGGATCTGAGGTGTAGCCTAAGCTTATTTATTTGAGAAATCTCCTTATTTTTAATGTAGGCACTCAGTGCTAGAAATTTACCCCTTAAGAATGCTTTTGTGCTGTCTCAGAGGTTTTGGTGTGCTGTGTCTTCATTCTCATTCTCTTCCAAGTATTTCTTGATTTCTGTTCTCATGCCTTCTTGGATCCATTCTTCATTTAATAGATTATTTTTCAATCTCCATGTTTATATGTGTTTCCTGTTATGATTTTTGCTGCTAATTATGAGGAGCATAGAATCACAGTCTAATGATGTATATGTAAAAATATGTATTTTTTATATTTGCTGAGATTTCCTTTGTCAACTATAATGTGATCTACTTTGGAGAAGGATCCATGAGCTGTTTAGAAGAAGGCATATTCAGGCAATTTAGTGTAGAATATTCTGTAGGTGTCTATTAAGTCCATTGGATTTATGGAGATTTTGGTAATCTTTTTATTGTTTTTGCTTTGACAATCTGTCTTTTGGTGATAGAGGAGTATTAAAGTCTCCCAATATTATTGTGCTGAGGTCCACAAGTGGTTTTATGTCATGGAGAAAAATTTCCACATACTTGGGAATGTTGGTGTTTGGAGAGTATATATTTACTATGGTTATATCTTCCTGTTTGTTGTATTGTTCTTTACTAGAATGTAGTGGTTTTCTTTATCTCTTCTAATTAATTTATATTTAAAGTCTTTTTTGTGAGGTATAAATATTGCATCTCCAGCTTGCTCTATTGCACTGTATGCCTGGTAGAATTTATTCCATCCTTTCATCTTCTGTCTGTGGATATTATTGTTTGTAATGTTGGTCTCTGGAAAGCATTGTATTGTTGGATTATGGTTTTTGGTCCATTCTGCTAATCTTTATCTTTTGATTGGTGACTTAAGACCATTCACATTCAGTGTTAGGGTACTTATGTTGTTGTGGTTCATAGTCATCATGTTTTATTAGATAGTTCTATACTTTTTTGTTGTCTTTTCATAGTGTGCAATTTTATTGAATTTCCTTTTTGGGTTTTGATAAGTGTGTATTCTTCGGTCTGCAATTTATCTTGAAGATTCTTTGTAATGCTGATTTTCTGTTCATGAATATTGCAAGTTTGATCGTATGATGAAATGTTCTTATTTCTCCATCAAAATTCAAGATGAGTTTTGTTGGGTATACTATTTGTAGCTGGATTTTGTGGTCATTCAGATAGTGAAACATGCCTTCTAGGATCTTCTTGCTTCTAGGGTCTGGGCAGAAAAGTTAGATATGATCCTTATTGGTTTGCCTCTGTATATGATATGGCATTTCTCTGTTGCCACTTTTGATATTTTTTCCTTGCCTTCTCTGTTATACATTTTTTAGTATGATGTCGTTTGGTGAACTTCTCATTTGATTACATCTCTTGGGTGTCTTGAATGCTTCCGGGAAGAGCATTTCTAAATCTATTAAGATTGGGAAATTTTTTCTTTAACTATTTCATTGAGAATGTTCCTTATTCCATTCGTTTGCTTTCATTCGTTTGCTTTGATTTCTTCCTGTATCCAAATTACTCTTACATTGCGTCTTTTGATATCATCCCAGTTGTTTTGAAAATTCTGCTCATGGTCGGTGAGGTATTTTTTTTTTTTCTGTTTTGCAATCTGTGCTCTCAAGCTTACTCAGCCTATCTTCATTGTCAGAATTTTTCTCTTCCAGAGCTGAAATTCTGTTTTCTATAAGATTATTAGAGAGTATTTGGAGGGTATATCTTTACTCTGGTTATGTCAGACTACATATTCCGTATTTAGTATTAAGACATATTAAATGGGTAGTGTCCTTCAGGCACATGCAAGACACCCATGCCCAGATGTACTCTTTTATTAGATACTTCCATCACTGTTCTTATGTGACTGACTGAAGATTTTAGCTCCATTATTTCCCTTTTCAATATGTGTATTTCCTTGATAATAGTTATTCAGCTGTTGACTTTTCTCACTTAGTCCCCTTTTAAATTTTATTTTAGTTCCTTGTTCCTTTTAGTAATGAGATCATTGATAATTATTTCTAAGTTTTCAGTCTGCTTCCTGTTTTTGTATTCTTTGATTGGGGTGTTTTTGTCTTGATGTGGACCCTTCATATTTTGAATCCTTAGTTTTGATAATCTTCTGCAGGATCTCTGAACTGAGTTTCCCTAATGAGTCCAGGTACCAGAGCATCAATCTGGAATCTGTGTGGAGGGGGGCAACCTGCTGGATTAGAGAAGTGCCACACCCAGAGTGCATTGCTGTATCCTGGGATCTCATGATACAGCAACAGGACCTGGTATCCTTGGCAATAGGTTTGGGTCCAATATATACGGACCTGTTGGGTATAGGCTTTGGCTGGGCAGCTAGAGTGTAGACTTATAGCAGTGTGGTGGGTTGGGGAATAGGAAGTCCTGGGTTTGGGTGACCTGAGCATGCCTACAGCATGGATCTACATGTAGTGGATGGGTGAGTCAGCTCCAGTGGGGTTCTGGGCAATGGTGTCTTGCATGTGCCTGAAGGTCACTACCCATTTAATATGTCTTAGTACTAAATTTGGGAGATGTGTAAAAATCTCCATAAAGCAAATGTGTAAAATTGAAAATCACCTGCAGTTTGTCCACTATGTTCTTTTTCTCTTTACTTAGAATTCACTTTAATACATAAAAGGAAATGGACCTGAATTCAGGATTAAATTAATTGCAGCAAATATTACTTTGACAGTATCTAATTATTAATTCATCTCATTTTTTGATGTTTAAACTATTACTCATTTTGATATTTCTGTATGTATGTGAGAAAAAATTTTCAAAATGAGAAAATTGAATGTTTATTTATATGTTATAAAAGTAAATTTCCATATTTGGTTTTGTTTATAATCTTTTTAAATGTGTAGTTAAAAAATTACTATCTAGTTGAAATTCTAAGTATAGTCCTAGAATGGTGTTGGTTTTGTACTTAATTAAAATTTCCTAGTACAAATAATTAAGAAAAAATTTTAAATATCTATCTGTTTATTAATAGCATTTTATATTTTACTCATTTCTTGGAATCACATAAATCATATAACTTATATAACATTAATCTCTATTTTTCAAATACTTGATAAAAATATTTATATGAAGATAAAAATGAATATTTATTGTACTTAATGTAATGCTGGATAACATAATGAACACTTTATCAAGAAGGTTCATGCTTATATATAAACTGAAAAATGTTATTTACATTTTTTTAAAGCCAGAGGGACAGTGAGAGAGAGAGAGAAAGAGAATTAAATTTATTTAGTTTTTCCATGTGGCCTTCAGTGCTCCAAGACTGCGTTGTTTACATGGGGTTGGATTTGAACTCACATACTTGCGCATACCAGGCAAGCACCATAACCACTAAGCCACTGCTCCAGCCCCAGCATTTTCTGTTTTAATCCTCCAATATGTAGACTCAAGGAGTTATAAGACAGAAATTATAATGGACTGTCAGATCCACTGTCATTTTGCAAATCTCATAATTTCTGTCATTTTCAGAGACACACATATCACACACACACACACACACACACACACACACACACATATATATACATATATCTTATGCTAGCAACAAACCTAATATTCTAGGTAACTATCCAATCCATTTCAACAGAGCAGTTTTTGGTAATACTTTTTTTTTAATAAGAGGGTTGGGGAGAGAGAGAGAACCAATTATTCATTTTTTCATCTGTCTTTTTCTTCCCCAACACTTAGGTATGTTTGTGGTGCTGGTGTTTGAGCCCAGGTCCATGTACATGCCAGGCAAGCATCACAACTGCTAAGTCATCACTCCAGCCCAGGACTTTATTTATATGAATTTATATGTGTAAATGAATTTATATGTGTAAATAACCAAATAAATAAGGTATATATTATTTGTTAATTATAAATAAGTTGATATGATAAAAATTCAAATATCTTACAAACCTTTCTTGATGACAGGCCTGCCGTGAGAACAATAATGACACAAGGTTGCATGCTTACTAAAACCATATCATAAATAGCTTGACTATCATCCTTATACCCTTTAAAAACATATCTTTTGACTTTATTCACATTCTATCTTGTTCAAACATCAAGTGAAAGAGAGAAAAAGAGAGAGAGAATCAAATTTATTTAGTTTTTCTTCTAGTTTTCATTGCTCCAACAATGAGTTGTGTATGTGGTGTTGGGGTTTGAACCCAGGTCCTCGTGCATGCCAGGCAAGTGTGATATCACTGAGCCAACACTTTAGTGCAGAATTGCTTTCAGTGAAGTTCTGGAAACAATGCAATCTTAAATTTTTCCCATTTACCAAGATGTAAACACATTTAACAGACCCAAATATGTTTTGCCTCATAGAATTCAAGAAGCCAGATGATATATAATGCTTACTTCTAGTACTGTTATTACACCAAAAGGGTTTAAAACTGTATAGAAATTAAAGTATAGCCCTGTACACCTATTTTAAGACTGTTGAAACTGGCCTGCTGGATGTTTAATACCAAATCCAGGATATGAGTGCTAATATTAAGTTAAAGGGGTAAGAATAATAGTATTTTATTTTGGCCCTTGTCCTGTTTGGTCAGCTACAACTCAGGAGAATATGGGGATTCTCTAACAGGCTTGACAACTCTGTCATATGAACTCCTCCTGAATCAGAGGGATAATTTGACCCTAAAGAACAGAAAACCAAATAGTTTGAATGTTGCAAAAAGAGGATCATGAAGATGGGCAATGTCCAGATGCTTCCAAGTGAAGCCACTTATGGTCAGCAAGACCCTAATCTATCCTGCGAGTGGCACAATAGGTAGAAGAGCCAAGAGGCTTTACACAAGTTCCCCAAGAATGACCCTGGCAAAACTCAGCTGACTTTTATTAATGGATAGGACCAAGATCAATTTTGAACAATTTAGTTTCAGTTCCTTGCAGGAGAGTATATCTGAAACTCAGTCCTACATGGACATTTAGGAGAGACAATGACTCTTTCTAAACATTACTTGATGTGTATACTTATTAGTTCTCTTAACAGTAAAAAGAACTTGAATGTTATACAGCTAAAGGAAACACCTCTTCCAGAAAAAGGAACACTAATAAATAAACTGTTTACAGAATTAGAGTGCACTACACCTGGCAGATATACAAGCCATTTTAACAGCTAAATGTTATGTTTCTAATGATCTTGCTAATGTTTCCAAAGTTGTAAATAGCCCTCACTCAAGATTTAAAGTCACTGTCTGCACAGTTTTCAGGGAATAGCTAACACTAATTATTTCTATGCAAATTGCTTATGAAAAATAAAGCCTTGTTGTCTTGTTCATTGCCCTGCCTGATGAATGCCTTGTCTGGTTACCCACAACAGCCAACATGGACTTCTGAACTGATCTGATTTTCAAGATTCTCAAGCTCCAAATGATCTTACACGTGGAATCCAAAACCAAGCTTCACTTCACCTGGAGCCCCTTATACAAATCTTTGTGGAAGGACTCTAATTTCTATCCCTTTTCAATGCCCCTTCTCAGCTTCAAGCAGTCAGATTGGTTATTGCCCACTTTACCCTCTAATAGCAGTTACAGTGACTTCAGTGGGGGGAATGAATGAGAATTGTCAATAGTCAACAATCAGAAGTAATCGGGCCAATTCAAATCTTTTTCAAATTCAGAAACCACACATAGGAGCCAACTGTCAAAAATATCAATGGGCATTAACAAGATCTATTTCAGATGTAAAGGACTTTGAGGCCCCAGTGTGGGAATGTCTCCAGTCTGTCCCAGAAAGGCAAGAAAATGGAAGGTAAGGGTGAATCCAGATGGGAGATTCAATGCCTGCTTAACATAAAGTTTGCTTCATGGTAGAGCCAGAACCATGTGAGCTCCTTAGCCAGTGGTCCCAAATAGGTTTTTCTGCTAACAGACCACCTCCTGTATGGCAAGAGTTCTCTCTTCTCAACTCTCTTCTTGCCTAAATAAATCCTACTCCTTTTAATCTTTCCTTCTATCCATGGATTTTATTCTTCAAATTTGCAAGATCAGAACCCAGAAGGAATTTGCAAGGTAGGGAATCTAGACTCATCTCAAAACTCCTGCTTCAGGGAAATGGGTAAATACGTGACTAACTGTACCACTATAACTTGAAATAAAAAGGAAGATGTAAAAAAGTAGAAGAATTATTTGAATAGATATATCAGGAAAGATAGTAAACAAATGGCAGATATGCATGTGAAAATTTGCTAAAGATCATGGGTTATTAGAGAGTTTCATATTTAAAAACTGAAATAACATTATATTTCCTTTTCAACAACCAAAATGCAGAACAGTGGGACAATTCCAAATGTTGGCAAATTTGTGGAATAAACAGAATTCTCATTTATTGCTGCTAGGAATATTAAATACAATATTACTTTGGAAATTTTGGAAGTCTTTGAAATTTCTTAGAAAACTAAATACTTTTTATTAAGAAATTTAGTTATTGTATATTTATTATTATTATATTATATTGTATATTTATTATTTATATTTATATTATTTATTATATATTATTGTATATTTTTATTAAGAAATTTAGTTATTGCATCCAATGAAACAATATGATGGTATGTATATACCATCATACCATTAGATTTACCTCCTAGATCCCATCCTATTCACCCTTACCCCTCCCCCCATCCCCTCCTGCCTTCTTCCCATTACATCTCTATGAATGCCATAGGTTATGTGTTACTATGCCTTTGCTGGGTCTAATACATGAGAGTTGACCACCTCTCATGCAGGCCTAGATCTAGCTCCAGCCTCCACAGATGAGTGAAGACATTCAACCCTTGACTCTCCGGATTAGGCTACCTTCACTCAATATGGTTTCTTTCATTGCCATTCATGTTCTTATCATAAAATGCAACAATCATACTCCTTGGCATTTAGACAAATGAGTTGAAAATTTATGCTCACACAAAAATACACACATGGATGCTTAGAGCAGATTTACTCATAATGATGAAAGTTTCCAAGAAACTAATTGTCTTTCAGGAGATAAATCCATAAAAAATTGCAATATATCCACAGAAGAATATTACTCAATATTATGAAGCCAGAAAAGGTACTGAAACCCCTCATGTGCTAAATGAAAGCATATAATAACATAACCCAAAAAGTCTAAGTGCCTATAATTTCAGCTGTGTGACATTCTGGCAAAGGCAAAACTATGGAAATGGTAGGAAGCATCAGAGACTGGATGAAGTTTGGGATAAGGGAGATTGAATATAGATAAAGTAAACATCACCAATTAGAAATTGACATTGAACTTAGGGATCTTGCTCTTTTACAAGTAATCATTTGTGTGCTTGTGCATGTGTATGTGCATTTAATTCAATGATAGCTTGTAATGTTTAATCAACTTTTCATTCCACCATTAAGATATAAATAACTTCTTTGAATGCAAGCATCCCTCAAACTTCCATTTCTGACTCTATCTCTGAATCACTAATCCATAAACCGTTTTCCATGTGTAAAACTTTGTCTTCTTAACAATATTATTTAAATGCACTCATGCAGTAGGTTGTATTTAGAGATGATTTATTTATTTTTTTACTCATCAAAATCTCCTGGGCATCCATTATTGTTTTCATATGTATCATTTATTCATTCCACTTGCTGAATATTTTTATATTGTATGTATGTTTGTTCACCATTTGGAAAATATTTGGGTCATTTTCAGGTTTTACCTTTTACATATGAAACCACCCTGAACACTCATGTCATTTTGTATGTGTGTGTGAATGTAAGTTTTCAGTTTTCTGGAATAAATGGGTAAGTATAATTCTTAAATAATAAAATGAGAGTATTTCCTTTTATAAAATCTACCAAATTTCCATGGTGACAATGTTTTTTATACTTGTACCAACATCGTATGTGAAATCCAGTTGCATTTTTCACCAGCACTGGCATAGTTCTTATTTATTTGTTTTTATAATCATTTCATCCAATGATATATCATGATTTCAAATTTCATTTCCCTGAAGGGTACTGATGGCAAATATGTTTTCATGTTCTTATTTATCATTTGGTCATCTCTTCAATGATATTTTGGTTCATGTCCTTTTCTATTTGGATTCTGAACTATTTTTGAGTTTTCAGAGTTCTTTATACATTTTAAATACTTAGACTTGTCAGGTTTCTATTTTGCAATAATTTTCAACTAGCCTTAAGCTTAGTTTTACATATTTTCAAATCTGAATTTTTAATTTTGATGAAACCCAATTATCTTTTTCTTCTTTAATGAATTCTGTTTTTGATGACAAGTCTAAGTATTCTTTAACAAACATACTGAAATTTCCTCTTACTTTTTTTAAAAAATATTTTTACAATTTTTAACTTTTACATTTAAATATTTGATCCATTTTGAGATAATTTTTGTATAAAGGAAGATGTTTAGACCACATTCTTTTTCTTCTTTTTTCTTATTAGTGTTCATATTCTCCAGCATCATGTGATGAAAAGTTGGCTTTATTATTGAATTGAATTTGGAACTACATAAAACTCCATGGACCTGTTCCTGAATTCTCTAGTCTGTCCAATTGTTCTATATGTCTATCTTTTCCCCAATACTGTAGTCCCAAATACTACATCTGTTTATGTACCTGCCTATTGCTTTTATAATTTCTCCCATTTTTTTGAAATATTTATAGTTTCATAATTTGTTTTTCTAATGAGAATTTTATTATAGGCCTATATATTTCTACAAAAATCTTGGTTATGTTTTTAAATAATTGCATTGAATTGAAAGATCATTTGGGGAAATATTAATTCTTACCATATTAAGACTTCCTTTGTGTGAACATGATATGTCTCTCTGTCTCTACTTTTTCTCTGGTTTTCTTTCATCAGGATTTTTTACTTTTCAGGATACAGATGATTTGCACGGATTATGTGCATTCATAAATATACACTTAAATATTGCTCTATGGTAGAGATCATTACAAATGCTATTGTTTTAAATTCCAGTTTACCCATAATTTCAGATTTTTGACCATTAAATATCAGTCCTCAAAGTGGAAAACACTGAAACATCATGTGATTATTCTAAAGCTAGACTGGATCATCAAGTGACATAATATTTGAGATAACATGGCAGAAGGTAGTCTTTTTTCTTAAACCTATATAAAATTATTTATTAAAAAGCTAAAATCCATTTAAATTTTATTGAGTTTAATAAATATCAGTGTTAACATTGAACACTTAATTATATTCTTTTAATAATTTTATTAAACATGAAATAGTAAGATTGTCTACTTTGCCAAAAAATAGCGAGATGATCAGGGAAGTGGTTGAAACTATTTTTAGTCTGTGCTGTACTTTTTCTCAATGACTGTTTCTATTTTAAGTTTCCTATCTCTAATTATCCATCACTGCCCACATGCAATTATTTTCCATCTTTGTAGTGGAAAATAGAGTAATATGTCCCTTCCCCTTGGCTTCTTTAAAAAAGAGATAATAAAAAATATAAAACATCTTTAAGTAAAAGTACTAAAATGGTTTATATAGGGAAGCTTGCACCCTTAAGATTATGGAAACAGTTAAATCAATGCACTAATGAGCCAGGTCCTCCAGATAGTTAAGATATTCCCCAGGGTCTCTTTAGGCATTTCTGGAAATTAGTTTACATTTTTTGGTCACTTTTGTATCATCTAGTACACTGAAGCAGTAATTAGTTCAATGATGCACTCTGTCCCTAAAATAGTTAAGTGGCTCTAAATAACTTTTAAAGATATCAAATAAAATTTTACTAACTTCCACAAATAAAAAGATAACGTGGAAATTTCTGTTGTAAATTTTCTCATCAACTGAATTTTTATTACTATTTTGATTTTGTTCTTTGTTATAAATATGTAGAAAGGGAGAGGAAAAATGAGGGCAGATGGGAGGGTGGATATAAATAAAGCATGACATTTGCATGTATGGGAATGTCACAAGGAAATCCACTAATTTTTCTAATTCATATAATAATATTTATAATAAAATTAAAGAGCCAAAGACAAAGAATTGTTTATTGTCAGTGTAGTATTTATCCTTGTTCAAGAAGAAATACTAATATTTAAAGTCATGAAAGTAAATATGTGAAAATTTTCTTCTAAAATTTGGAAGCAGAAATTTCAGCAATTCAGTTACATTCTTATGGCAGGAATATTTTTCTTCCATTGATATATAGAGGGATAAAATGCCAAATCTCCTATGTCACCTAACTTGAAATTTTTAGTTTCTTTTAAAATAATCTCCAATACAATTCCTTGTCCAATTGAAGCTCTGTATTTCAGGGAAATGCAAATGAACTTAACTTGTCCTGATCTTTGGTGTCATTAAATGATACTGTATAATTAAGTTAATTTCTGTTTGCTCCCCTTAAGAGTAATTCTAATCACCATGAAACTCCCTTGAAGGGTTTTTGATTTGACTCATCCTTTAATATCCTCCTGGCTTCCTTTGAATCCTTTATGAGATTGTTCTGGAGGTCACAGAAGGTAAAATACCCAGAGTCTGCACCTCACAAGTCCAATGATGTACATAAAATGGCACATAAACTAATAGTTAGTAATCTATAAAAGTCTGTTTAGCAGATAAGTAAATTAAGTGATTATCCAGGGTGATCATTAAGTACAGAACCTGGCAGAATGTGCTTCAATCTCAGTTCTGTGGTCTTGGAAGTGTAACTTAGCCTATTTAATTCTTAATTTCTTCATCTAAAAAATGCCTTTGCTAATTGTAAAATATTTCTCTCCTGAATTTGTATGATATTGATGAGGAGCCTGTATTATTACATTTATTTCTTTAAAATAATCCTAAAAAGGCAGAATAAAGGTAGAGTATATAGTTCACATGACCCTAAATTATGCAGAATGATTGTGTAGATCAAAGGTATATAAACTATGGTCTGAGTCCAGGAACATTTCACTGCCTCTTATGTAAAGTATTATAAGATTTTATCATGCCATTCCTTTATATATTATCTATAGCTGCTTTTGTGCTCCCATGACAGAATTGAGCAGTAGAAAATGAAAATTATGACTCTCAAAACTGAAACGATTTACTTTTTGGTCCTTCATTCACGTACAATGAAAGTTTACAACTACCTGATAAAAAATGATGAAAAGATATGGGGAAATTGAATACATTACTGAACACATTTAAATGATATAAAAAGTGTAAACTCTGACCCTTCTGAATGGCAACAAAGTGTAATCCATTAAAGAGATTTACTCATAGAACAAAGAATGCAAAAATCAGTATGTATTGTTAGAATTGATTAGATGTATTCTGTAAAATACTAGCAAGCATGCTGTGGATGTACTGAATGGTAGAGAAATTGTCTAGCATGTGTAAGTCCCTGGGTTCAGTACCCAACATGATTTATATATCTTATATTACATACACATGTATATATGCTCATATAAGATATAAAAAGTATACAAGGTATATATGTATATAAACTTTGATATAATTTATAAACATATGCAATATGTACTTCAGATAGAGATTCAAGCAAATAAAATAGTAGAAGTCTAAAAAATAGTTAAATAGCATATATAAGGTTAAATACTGAATTTTGAAGTCTAGGTAGCAATTAACGTTAACACTTTTTAAGATAAGAAAAGAGAATAGGCAATCATCTCAAGAACAAGTGCATATGCAAATTTAAATATGTGTGTGCCACAAACCAAACCTCAACATCTCCAATAAAGAAAAATCATTGGTTTTGTACAAACTGTCTAAAAAAAAGTAAAAGCTCAGAAAAAAGAATAAAAGTGAAACCATTATAGATGCTTGAAATTGAAAGTTAAAGTTCTCAATATTGCTTAGTCACTCAGAATAACAAAAATTTTATTAAAATTATTAGTAAACACAACATGTGAATCTGTGATACAAAAGAAATTAAGGATTAGGAATATGCTTTCTTTTGTAATGAAATTAAATTTATTAAGCATTAAAAGTGGGGAAAAGTTCACACAATAGAAGTGCAATAAAGGAAACAAGGATGTTAATGCCAAACTGATGAACATTCATTCACTTCAAAGTAATAGAATTGATGATAACATTAAAGCATATTTTCTTGAATAATAGCTTTTATTTGTTTTTTAAAGAGAGAGGGACAGTGAGAGAGTCAGAGAGAGAGAGAGGGAATCAATTGTATTCAGCTTTTCATTTGTTTTTTGTTGCTCTGACACTTAGCTGTGTACATGGTGCTGGGGTTTGAACCTGGGTCCTCACGCATGTCAGGCAAACATCATAACCGCTGAGCTGAGCCACCACTTCAGCTCCTGAATAATGGTTTGTAAGATTATTATTAACTTAGTCTGTAACCCTAGCAACTTGGGAGGCTGAGACAGGTGGATTGTAAGTTCAAAACCAACCTCAGAAATTTCACAAGGCCCTAAGAAACTTAGGTAGACCCTGTAACAAAATTAAAAAAATGAAAAGGGCTGGGGATATGGCTCAGTGGTTAAGCACCTTGTTTTCAAGCATCCCTGGCACGCGCACGCACATACACACACACGCGCGCGCGCGCACACACACACACACACACACAGACTTTTAACAGATTTAACTTGATTTTATATGGTGTATGAAATAAACCAGGTGCTATGATTTGAATGTTCACTGTGTATAAACCTCATGTTAAAACTACTTGCCTATGTAACAGTTGCATGCGGAGTTTAGGAATAGGACTCTACCATCATGGCTGGGATTGAGTCATTATAAAAGGGGCACTTCTTCTTGTCCTTTCTCATCCCCAACCTTCCACTATGTGAGATAAAGCAAGGAGGCCCTCACCAGATATCTGACTTTGATACTAGACTCCAATGCCTGTAGAACTATGAGCCATTTTTTTAAATAAAGTACCCGATCTCAGATATTCAGTTACAGCAATTCCAAATGGAATAAAATAACATTTAAATACAATACAACCAATCAGAGAAATTGATCATTTTTCCTTGGATTAGAGTTTTTAAAATGTTAGCTAATTTAATTTGCTATAATTTACTAATGATATATAGAATAAAAGAGATATATAGGTAAATCAATTAAGTGTAGATTAATGCAAGGTTAATTAATCAGTAAAATGGTGGGTAGTTTCAAAAAGATCTAAGTTACTGTAGGACAGGGCAGTGGATTAATTAAGGTCGAAAAATGGAAATTGATGAACCAGATGAATAGCTAAAGAGAATATGTTATATATACATGATGGAGTTCAGGCACAAATAATGAACTGCTGTCATTTGCTGGTGAAAGCATCAAACTTGAGATAATACTAAGTGAAATAAGACAGATTCAGGATGCCAATGGTCAAATATAATCTCTCACATGTGAAAATTAGGAGGAAAAAAAGGAGTAAAAGAGATCTCACATAAGTAGAAAAGAGACAAGCAAAATAGAGGAAGGAGACTGAGGGGTGAAAAGGCAAGAAGGGAAAAGGTAGGTACGGGGAAATGAAATCAACCAATTATGCTATGTGCATGTACAAACATATCGCAAAGATCCCATTTTTATGTATAATTATAATGTGCCCACTTTAAAAGTAAGTAAATTGAAGGGAGACCAACAAGTAGAGGCAAGGGATCAGGAAAAGAGAGGAGAGAAAAGAAAGGGAAAGTATTAGGGAATAAAATTGACCAAATTCTGACATAAGCATTTACAAATATGTCACAGTGATGCCCACTATTATTATGTATAATTATAATGCATCACCACAACCATCAACATAAACAACAACAGCAACAAAAGAATAAACTTTTGGAAACATCCAAGGACCTCACACAGTCAGGACATGAACAGAGGTAGAGGCTTCTGTTTAGGTACATAAAGAGCTGTAGTGCCTTTGTTGAATAAGCTAGAAGCAACACATAATAATCAGTCACAGAGAAAAACAAGTTTTAAGAGGTGAAAGGTCAGAGGATTTATGGTCAACCAAATGGCATTGTTCATCATCTTGGCCAAGGACCACCATGCATAACTTCCTTGTCTCTGAAGACAAGAGGCTGAACTTGGACAATGCACAACACTTTGGATAAGCAAGTGGTCAAGCTATTGTGGTGGTAGTTCTTGCAATAATCATGGGGACTTCAACTCCATCTCACCTTCCTCTTTAGCAGCTGAAGACTTAACAGACCTGTGATCTAAGATCTCTCAGGGAAGAATTTACTGTAATGGAAACATTTATTTGTGTCATTACAACAATAAAACATTGGAACTAAGTTCATGGGAAGTCTTTTCATCTCTAGAACAGAGGGGTGGCAATGGAACGGAAAATAACAGAATATAATCAATTTCATATTTTGTCTGTGGCCCTTTAGTAAACAGAGTCCTAATTTAAGTTCTTCAGTATAAAAAAGGAGGTTAAGATTTTATCAGTGACACAAGTCCACCATACGACCCTGCTATTCCACTCCTGGGTATCTTTCCAGGGGACTTAGAATCAGCACATTACAGTGACACAGCAATATCGATGTTCATGGCAGCACAATTTACCATTGCTAGGCTATGGAAACAACCCCGGTGACCCTCACAGGAAGAATGGATCCAAAAACTGTGGTACATTTATACCATGGAATATTACACAGCAATTAGAAACAATGACCTTGCAGCCTTTGAGGGTAAATGGATGGTTATGGAAGAGATCATGATGAGTAAAATCAGCTTAACCCAGAGATCTAAGGGTCGATTGTC